>JACEVL010000263.1:1935000-2057606 GCA_020284085.1 Aporrectodea caliginosa | reverse complement strand
ACGCTGAATCGGAGTTTCACGCCGAAGCGCATGAGCAATTGCGAGTGAAGGACTTGCCCAGGGTCCCTACGCGGCGACTTTGAGGTGGATTCGAACCCGCAACCCTCCAGCTGCAAGGCACCGAACATACCCTAAACCACCGCGCCCCAGTTGTATTGTGATGTGTTGTATTGTGTGTTGTATTGTACTCCACGTTTATAATGCGACCGAGCCACCCGCAGTAGGCTAAAGATCCGAGAAATTAATCTCTGATAATCCGACCCGACCGGGAAGCGAACCCGGGGCGCCGGCGCGACGAGCGGGCACCAACCCACTCGGCCACTCAGGATCCTCAAAATATGTAGGCCTTATACATGCCTGAAGTCTATATATATAATGGATTTTTCTTCATGTAAAAACTACACTCCATGGGTCTATAGAAATGAATAATGCTAGTTTGGATAACTTATCCGCAGACACCCTTAACTCCTCTCAATCTGGGTAGTCTTTGTTAAGTTTCTCAGCAAAGCCGAACTGTGTAGGCCTACAAGTAAAGAAAAATTCCACTTAGTAATGTAATCAAATGTTTATAGGCCTAGAGCATTCATAAAGAGCATTCATAAAGCATGCCTCTTAATCTACAATGGCGCATGCAAAAACCATCCCATAGACTGCTATAGCAACGCGCAAGGATCGACTAGTGAATAAATAGAGAGAAATACAGAGAGACAAAGGCACAGAGAGAGACAGACAGATCGAGACAGACAGAGACAGAGACAGATAGAAAGAAAGAGAGAACGCGCGTTAGAAATTGATGGAGCGAAAACGACAGAAAAGAGAAATACGTGAAGAGAATTAAAAAACTTATAAATTATAATCACGTGTAAAACAACGGACTCTCATTATGCACACGACCTATAGTATAATGGTTCGGTTTCTAATTTTTATCTAGCACTCCACAGCAGAAGGTCTGACGTCAATGTCTGCCAAACTATGACGCATTGTGATCGTCCCACAGAATACTAACAAATCCGCCCCAACTGGATGTACTGACATCGCCATGTGCACTTCCTCCTTCCCTCCTTCCCTCCCTCTCTTGCACGGTATACTTCCGTGTCTCGTTCTTTGATTGCCACTGCCACTGCCATCAAAAGTTTTGTTCTCATCGTATGACCCGTTCACTTGCGACTGATGCTTTTTACAGTTGCCATAAACCTATTCAGTGTTTTGGAAACTCTGACAATGAATGGAATTCACAGTGCAATGCTGAAGGCGATCGGTCGCAGAGCTACATTCTACGCCAGCCATGCCTACTACATACAGGGACCGAATGAGCGGCGCCTATTTTATCAATGCAGCAATGATGTAGCCTTTGGCTAAGATTCCACATGCTACTCTCTCTATTCGTGACGTCGTCATGTTATTCTGGACCATGACGTGGCAATCGGACGCAGACTAAGTAAGAATAAGACTAAGTAAGCTACATAGATCGTTCCTTCGGTGGTAGATAGCAGAACGCAGTTGAGTCTGTCTTTATATGCCACTGTATATATTCTGGCTATCGATGCATTCCAGTCACCGCCGTCTGCAGAGTCTAGTCACTCTAGTGGAAGAAGTAAACACCGCTTTAACCATGAACTCTCGTGTCTGTCTGCGTCGTCATTTCCTCTCCTATGTATTTTAATGCCTGTCCTGCTGCTGTTTGCTATTCTTCGCAATCGTCCAAAACTCAGCCGTCAGATTAGTGAGACTGCAAGTAGTGCCAAAAACCCTAATTGGAGTCGATTGGGTTGGGACAGTGGAACGACGACCGAGTGAATGACAGATTTCCCTTGCCAAAAATCAACCTATTCAACGCTATACGAAGTATACCTTCTGCGTCCGTCTCTCTATCCGTCTGAGTGTCTGTATCTATCACTCTGTCGAGCGCTGTCAGTCACTCTGTCTCAGTCTTCCGCAGTGTCTCTCTTAATCTGTCTGTCATTTTCTAACAGCCCTCGTTTATCTGCCTGTCAATATTCTTCCATGTCCGCTTCCGTTCTTCCTCTGTATATTTGATTCCCTCCACCTCTCTTTCCATCGTCCTTCCATTGCGCTGTTCCAACAGCTAAACGTCCTCTCTGCAGTTTTAATTGCCATTTATAAATATACAAATAGCAGTTCTCATATATATATATATATATATATTATATGTATATATTATATGTATATATATATTGTGTATATATGCCTGTGCCGGTTTGTTGGCCAGCCTGTATGTATGCATAAAAACTCTGTTAACGGTTCGGCTGCTTATCGGTGATGAGGAGGGGGTCAATTCCGGTCTTGTCGATAGGTGGTGCTAGATCAATGTCGTCTGAATATTTGATCGATTGCTCTCAAGTCCGTTGTTAAGAATTCAACCACAAACATACGCACACGCCCGAAAACAGGCACGCAGGCAGAAATGCAACCATACATTATGTAAACAGCATATATGCAAGCAGACCTATTTAATGCAGAAACTCATGTACAAGCACACGCATACATCCAGGCATCTATGCACATAGTAGAGGCAGTAGTGTTAGAGAGATGAGAGACACATGTGCGAGGACAACGACATTCCTGAAGAGAAAGACGAAGACGTAGGAGGACAAGCAACAATAACCTAATGTGAAACCCCAGATAGAGTTAAAAAAATATAATTATTACTATTTTAATATTATAATTTGATTTTTTTACCCGAGTGCATATAAAATGCTGTCTCTATTTCCTCCAGGGTTTCATTTTGACCTGCTGCTTCTTTCAACTGTTTAAGACTTTAAGTCATCTGATTTTTATCGAAGTCTCTTTAAGACATTAATATAATAAATCAGTTCTTGTATCCGTTTTGGTGTTTCCAAGGTTCGTGGTCGCTCTGTACAAAGGTATACAGGCCTATGCCTGGCAAATGTGAGCTGGACTTAAACACCGTGGCGAGGATTTTCTTTTCATCCTCTGCATAACTTTTCTCTGCATCGTCGTTTATCGAGTTAAGCAAAAATTGATTACCAGTCACGAGAAAATCCTCGCTCAACTCAGACTACGGTGGCAACGTTTTAGCCGATTAGCACAACTATATCATGCTTGGAGACAAAGATGCATATGAGACAATGATAAACTGATCTTCAGTTAGGAAAGCCATGTATCTGTCTTACAAGAACAGAATAGCCTATCTTCATTCGACAAATTGATAGGCCTAAAGAAGACTATAATTATATCAATAGGCCCTCTTCGTCGCATGTCTCTAGCAAAAAACTGCATGTATACGTTCTTCAATCAGACAAAGCGATAGACGTGGCCTATTCTCATTGCAAAGCAGTAAGACTGGTCTTTACTGAAGAAGGCAATCGCAGATTTTCAAGGTGGAAAATGACAGATAATAATATTGTAGTGTATTATTTTAGCTTCGATTTGCTCGGTGGATTATACGCATTGCACTATAGGCCTACATAGCCTATATATAGCCTAGAATGAGACATAATTAAGGAATCAGACATTCATTTAGATTTTGATGAATGCATGTGAACTTAAACAGAATCAATGTCCCAAATTCAATAAATATTCTATTTAATCCGACCTAAGCGAAACTGATTAATCTATATAATTAGCCTACTATGTGATCTTATCTTGTATGCAGTTGTGATCTTCCGTCGTTATTGCCGTCCATAGTTCGTAGATGTAAATGCGAAGATTCCAACTGATGAATGATTCTCTTCTCTAGTGCAATTCCTTTAGGTGACCTTTTTTCTTTAGTTCACCTCGCAGAATGTTTACTCCTCGACTGAACATTAGTAGGCTACATTACCGAATGCATGATTTTAACAGGTCACGGAGTAAGAGAAATCCCCTCAACTTTGTAATCCATCCATACAGAGTAAATATCAGATGCTCATTCGTTTCGATTTGCAATATTCATAAATCGTGGACCAATTCGAATCCACATTATAGAGATCGCACAGTGGACGCAGAACTGTCTTTTTATTTAGGTTTCGATTGATGACAATCGACTTATTCGCTAAATCAACTTCCCTCGTTGAACTTCTTACCGTTATTTCTAAGCCTATTATATGCTGCTCAATTGTCTTGTTGGCTCCATCGTACATTATGGAGCAGAGCATTTCAGCCTCCCCTGACCCGGGTCGTGGCACCCTTCGGTCGGCTGTCCATGTCTCCTGACTGTCCATCGTATGCAATTACTGCTGCAGCTCAGTCCAGAAGCTCTGCCTGTGTTGGCCCACCAGCCGAATCGCTGCTGTGACATAGACTCTCTGACTGTTCGTTTAATGTAATGTAATGTAACAAAACATTTATAAAGCGCCACTTAAGAGTCTCTCAGAAGCGCTCAACACGTGGCCATCAAACAGCTGAAAAATGCGTCTTTAAGAGTTTAGAAAACCATATAGCCGCGTGCAGCACGCACAGACGGCGGAAGAGCGTTCCAGATCCGTGGCGCCGCAATCGAGAAGTCCCCGACGAGCACAGGTGGTGGTTCGAAACGAAGGTATCATCAAGTCATTTCGCGAGGCAGACCGGAGAGCCCGCCGACCAGTTTGAGTGCCAACTGGAAGGCACAGTTCAGCAATGTAGTCGGAGCAGTGCCAGTCGTAGCCTTCCAAACCAGCGTAGCAATTTTGAATTGCACACGATCAGCAACTGGAAGCCAGTGGAACTCACGTCGCATGTAGTCAGATATGTGTGAATATCTCGGTAGATCAGCCAGCAGTCTGGCTGCTGCATTCTGAACGAGCTGAAGTTGATGAAGACGGAACTCAGGCAGGTCCAGGAGGACCCCATTACAGTAGTCAAGACGTGTGAGGACGAAGGAGTGTATTAGCACAGCCGCAGCGCTTAGCGACAGCGTTCTCCGTATAACTCGGATCTGCCTGAGCTCATAATAGCTAATCCTGGAGATATGTGACACATGATCAGACATCGTAAGCCCACCATCAAGAAGCACCCCAAGGTTCCCTCACCACATTACAGGACTGTCCAGTAAGGGATGCCGATGCAAGAGCATTTTGTCGATCCTACAACGTGCACGTGTTGTACCGAACCATATAAACTGTGACTTGCTCGGGTTGAGTCTAAGACGATTGGCAGACATCCAGTGATGCACCGTCTCAAGTGCACAATGCATTTGTTGCGCGCATGCCACTGAATCCTCAGGTCGACAGGACAAATACAGTTGAAGGTCATCAGCAAACTGATGAGATGTGGGACCCAATGCGACGCTACAACATTATAGAGGTCAGCTGTGTAGAGAATGAAAAGTAGTGGCCCCAGGACTGAGGCTGAGCCCTGATGAACACCACAAACAACAGGCGCCCAGACCGACTTGTCATCTCCAATCTCCACCCTCATGGTCCGCCCCTCAAGATAGGAGCAGAACCAAGCCAATGCACGGCCTGAGATCCCGTATGATACCGCAAGCCTTGTAAGGAGTATCTGATGATCTACCGAATCGAAGGCAGCGCTCACATCAAGAAGAGCCAGTAGTGTAACTCTGCCCAAATCCATAGCCTGATTGATGTCTGATAGAAGACGGATAAGGAGTGTCTCGGTTGAATGTCCCTTGCGAAAGCCAGACTGATGATTTGGCATCAGACCATTCTGCTCAAGATATCGGAGCAGCTGGACAGCAACCACTCTCTCAATCAGCTTTGACATGAAGGTTAGGTTTGAGATGGGTCTGTAACTGGATGGTAAGTTCACATCAAGCCCCGACTTCTTAAGGGCAGGTCTGACAATGGCACGCTTCTGGCTGGCCGGTAGGATTGCCTCATCCAGCGAAGCATTGCAGATGGAGACAATGTACGGCAGTAGATCATCAATCATCTCACGAAGCAGAAAGGTCGGAATAGGATCAAGCGAACAGCTCTTCGACGGCGAGGAACAGAGGATTTAACGTACTTCAACTTCAGTAACGTTTCTAAAGGAATCCATGCATGACCATGCTGGAGTGTACGTAGGCTGAGTCGATTTCTCAGTAGCTCTCCGAACTTCTTGCACTTTTTCTTTGAGGTAGAGCAGGTAGTTTTCAGCACCAAAGGTCGGTGCCACAGTAGGCTCAGGCCTCCGTCCAAGAGTTATAGAGAGGTCCCTCCAAAGGCGGCGAGTATTACCCGAATTGGAGGCGATGCGGTCCTCCCAGTATCGTCTCTCCTTTTCACGGAAGCAGTCGGGCTTTTCCTCAATGCTCTAATCCAGGTCTGACGATCATCATCCAGCAACGTTCTTCTAAAAAGCCTTTCTGCTTTCCTCACTTTACGACGCAACGCCCTGCACTCTCCATCAAACCAAGGCGTTAGCAGGCAGTTTTGCAAGCGCCTGTATTATTTGACAGTGATTTAACTGGGTTTGGGTAGGGAATGTCACTGATGAGTTCTTTCTAAGTGTGGCGCTTTATAAATGTAATAATAATAATAATAATAATATCTTTTCTTTAATTTAGCGCCTGACAAACGCACTGCGCTGTACATTTACATGTTATGCAATTGAAACAATCTTAACTAGTTAACTACTAACAGAACAGACAGCTTGTAATATAATAATAAGGTTACAATTACAATTATGTATGTGCACATAGGTGCATGTAAACTGCTCGCATGAAAGTGTAAAAGGAGGCTAATGACCCATGATTGCCTATATGGAATATAGTGCGTTTGATGTGTACTTATTGAGTGGCATTGATTGTAAAGACTGACAACCGACGCAAAGGGAAGACTTCACCACGAAATGCAAGCGTGGTTCTTACGTGAGGGTTGAAATTGACCTGTGCTTACGACTTAGGCCTATAATTGTTCAGTAATATTTATTTTCCTTTTTCTGCTGCGTTTAGGTTTGCCGCCTGAATTGTACACGATACTGGAAGCGTATCCGTGGCGTTTCGGAGAGCCATACTGTCTGTTCAAGACATTCTTGACAGAGATGACGTCATCGGCGTCCATTCTGACCATCGCCTTTTTCACAGTCGAGCGTTACCTTGCAATCTGTCACTCGTTACGTGTTCAGGCCATGTCCAGCCTGTCACGTGCCGTCCGTAACATCGTCATCATCTGGACAGTGGCGTGCATAACAGCCGTTCCTTACCCGATTCACACGAGAACCTACTATTACCTGGTGGACCCAAGCACGGGCCAACCGATCGCAGAATCACTCATCTGTAACATTCCGCAGGAGTGGATGGACAACATGCGCTTTGCCTTCCAGGTATCCACTTTCCTTTTGTTCGTTCTTCCGATGGCTCTCATCAGCGCTCTATACGTCCAGATTGGAATGGCTCTTCGCCAGTCAGAGCTGACCTCCCAGAGTTCGTATAGATCCGGTCGGACTCCAACGAGATCTCACTCGAGAAAGTCCGTCTTTAAGATGCTCGGTAAGTTGATTGGCTACATACATTACACTTACAAAGTAATTGCAATTAGAATTTCTATAGCGCCGGTTTCTAATGCACAAGGCTTCAATCGATGGCGCACGCACCAAAACCAAGCCGTAATCAGAAAAGGCTTCTGTGACCTTTAGAACAAATAGGCTAAACAATGCCAGCAGGTGTTTAGAGTTCAGATCATTATTTCCTTGGTTTACTGAAGACTGCGAAATTAATTAGCTGAATAGCTGTAATCGTAATCGTAAGCCCTAGACTCCAAATATCTAAAGCGCCACTCTTAAGCTAAGCGCATATGGCACCAGCCTAGGCCTATATTCACGAGTGCTCAGTCGTATCAGAGGGGTTGTTCACTGACAGATGATTTGCCTATGCGTCATCTACAGCTTGCCTAAAATATCTGTGAAGATGAGAATGCGCAATTTGTACCAGCGAAGAACAACATACCTTTTCAATTCAACGCCACAAAACAACAAACAGCAGTGGCGTAACTATAGCGGCGAGTGGCGCGGACGCCCCACTGTACAGAGGGTCACAAAATGGGCGACAAAATGAAATTTTTAAAGAAATTGTTCATCTGCACCCTTAATTGCAATCATATGAAATACAACGAATGCCTAGGGTCAGAAGTGCCAAGGATGCCGATGAGAAACTTCAGACTTCAGACTGTGCAGGCTTTCAGCTAGACAGGCGTATCGAGTTCCCCCCCCAAAAAAATAAACTGACCCAGCCTCTCCCCACTCTCCCTGAAAGTCCAGACACCGAATAATATATAGATATATAATACTTACTCAGTATGATACATGATATGTGTATATATATATCATGCAGATTGCGTACCGTACCTATCAAAATGAAATTGTCGATTCGAGTTTGGGCAGCATTGCTCTCCTCGATTCCTGGCTGGGTTTCAGTGGTTTGACTTGGATAATGATCAGTGAAGGTTCCTCCGGAATTTTGTTCACCAGAGTTGGCACCTCTAAAATAATGAGACATTTAATATGACGGTCATCAGTTGCGCCATCTGACAGAAAATAATTGAACTATGGGACAGAAGTCCATAGCATTGATAACAGCAATTGTCAGTCGTTTCTTGTGGCAGTCGGTCAGCTGAACGTGCTTTCTACTCGTACAGGACATGCCTCACTGGTCCGTCCGTCTGCTTGTATGTCTCTTTGTCTGTCTTTTTAGACTTCTGCCCATATATCTATCCGCCACCGATTTCCTGTGTAAGAAGCTAATGTACGTCCTTCTGAGAGTGCCTATTTCTAATGTGTTGATGTATGTTTAGGTGTGTGTGTGTGTGTGCGTGCGAGTGTATACGTTTGCCTTATCTCAGTGTTATTAACTATTATAGGCATATGCGTATGATCTGACTCTATCGAATCCCGGAGATCGTTTGTTTACCAAATGCTGACCCGGCAGATTTCTTTCAGTCTTGTCACTTGAAAGCAGCAATAGCTACTTACCTTATCTAGAAAGGATGCAACAGTCACTGATAAGATTAGACATTTATCCAGTTTGTCTGATTTGGCTAAAATGCTTTGGAAATGTTCAGTAGAAGCAAAATCTGTTGGAGACTGAAATTCACTCGTCTAGTTGTTCTTACACCAATTATAATTATGCCTGGCTTCAATTAGCCATGAAGAATTTACAGTGGCCTTATCATTGCTGACATTTATTTTTTTCTATGGTTGATATTGTTTTTTTAGAAACTAAAAGTAGACAGCCGCATGGAATCCCGGATTAGATAAAAAAAATCTGCAATAAATCAAAAGAAAAAGCCCGTTTAGCCTAGGGATTAGATTAAAGTGTGCGCCTTTGTTTATGCATATTCAGTCCTTCATTCGCTATAATTGTCTACATGTCAGCGAGACTCAGTGAGGTTTAGGCTCGTCTTAAGACTCCACTATGTACCTGCCATCTGTACCTTTAGTCCACTTACTTAATAAGCAGTTGTGCAGCGAAAAGTCACAACGGCGTCCAGTGAACAGAAGGGAAGAGACCTGACCCGGCGGACGGACGGACGGACGGACGGACGGACATGACGGACGGACGGACGGACGGACGGACGGACGGACGGACGGACGGACGGACGGACGGACGGACGGACGGACGGACGGACGGACGGGTGACTGTTTCCTTCTCAACGAGCACTTCACTTCAGTCGGCTGTAGTTTATGCTTATGAAAGACTTTATATGACATGAACTCGTCATTGGTTCACATTACTTGTTTTAAGTACTGATTGTTTCTGATTCCACTCGTCACCAATTCTACATGTTAGTGATTCTTTAACTTGTTACTGAGTCTTCTACTTGTTACTGAATGATCAGCATAATTATACTTGATTGACTTTAAATCTATATAGACGACCGGTTGATCGGTGCAAGAGAGAGATACCGCTATGGTTCTCGTTAGCTACGGTAAGTACATCGATTGTGCTATGCAAAATACTGAATGTGATACTAATGCAGCAACATTTGAGGCCATAATTATATCAAGTTGACTGCTATCCTGAATGCTACCGATTCGATATCCGAACAAACGCTTCTAAAGAGTTCATGCTCATAAAGAGGCGATATAGAGCAATGTTTTACCTACAATAAACCCAGGCTTTCCGGTTTCAAACGGCAGCTGGGATTATCCATGCACTCGTAAGCCGGTAGGCCTAAACCCGGGTTTGCATTAGGCCTACTTTCTATATTGTTTACCTTATGATGATGATAATGGTGACGACGACGACGACGATGATGATGATGATGATGATGATGATGATGATGATGATGGTGGTGGTGGTGGTGGTGTTGGTGATGATGATGATAATGGTGATGATGATGTTTCATTGCTTCATTGCAGTTGCTGTGGTGGTTGCGTTTTTCATCTGCTGGGCTCCGTTTCACGCGCAGCGACTGATGACGATCTACGTCTTAGAGGATCAATGGACGGATACATGGCTAGAGATTCAGAGCATCCTCTTCTATGTGTCAGGCAAGTGGAAGCAGAACACAGTCAGTTCTTCTATGGCCCGAGTGATTGACACTCTAGGCTAATTACGCTTGATATCTATGGTAAATGTGAACAGTACATTCAGTTCTTATTTCTCAGGAAATCGCACCATGACATTCAATTTCATATTATAAGGTACATTCAGTTCAACATATCAGGTAGATGGCATCAAAACAATTAGTTCGCTATCATAGGTAAATACATTCGGACATTCAGTTCTGTAACTCAAGCAAATATACCAGCACATTCAGTTCTAAATAGTGTGGCACGGTGGCCGACTGGTTAGAGCGGTTGACCTGTAACGCAGAGAGTACGTGTTCGACCCTCGTCCGGGGTGGTTTAACTATATATGGAGACTAGGAACCTTGAGCAAGTCCTTCGCGCACAATTGCTCTGCAATATAATTGCTTCTGCGCCGCCGAAAGCGTGTGCACTTCTGAGCTTTGGGTCACCCTTGGAAGAAGGACGATATCAAAGGCAGTTGCATTGTATTGTATTGTATATAATTTTATGAGCAAATGACACCAGGATTTTCGGTTCTACTGTATATACATGAGATAAATATACCAGGACATTCAGTTCTATATCTCAGGCAAAATTACTGACAGCAAACTTTTAGTTCTATATTAAAGTAAGTGTACCGCGACATTCAGTTCTACATCTCAAATAAATTATGCCAGAACATTACGTTCGATATCTGAGGTTACAAGCGCAAGAACATTGCGTTTTGCATGTCAGATGAGCACGACAAGAACACTCAGTTCTATATATCTGGAATATTGTACCAGGTCATTCAGTTATACATCTCAGGTGAATTACACCCAGACATTTAAGTCTACATCTCAGGTAAATGGCACCACGATATTTAGGCCAACATGTAGTTCCATGCACATTTCAGCTACATAGCACCAGAACATTCAGTTCTATATTTTCAGGACAATTTAAGAGTCTCTCAGAAGCGCGGAATCGCCCGATACTACTTAGCTGAGAAACTGAATGTCCTTATACATTTTCCTACGGCATTAAGCTCAATGTTCGTACCAGAACATTGAGTTCAATGCCGTAAGAAAATGTATCCAGACATTCAGTTCAGTTATATCTCAGCTAAGTAGTACCGGACCATTCCGCGCTTCTGAAAAACTCTTAAGTGGCGCTGTATAAATGTCTTCTTACATTACATTATAATAAGTTCCATATCCCAGGTAAGTGCACCAAGACAATCGGTTTAACATTTCTGGAAAATGACACCCGCTCAATTCTACATCTCATGAGGTAATTGAAACCAAGGCATTCATTTTTACGTGTTCAGGCGAACACCAAATAAACAGTACAAGAATATTGAGTTAAACAACAAAAGAACATCAATTCCATTGCTGATTAGGCTAGCTCGGTCTGTTTGGTTATTTCGGTCTCAACTTAAGACTTTTTACATTTTTGAACTGTCATATCCATCATATTTCGCCTATCTGTTTCAGCGGACTTGCTGATGATATTGACTGACTGTGATTTTGGTGCGCCATCTGTTGATGCCGTATGCATTAGACACCGGCGCCATAGAAGTTGTTAATTAATTAAACGAAAACACTAGTCTTGTACACAATGGAAGTGTAAACATTGAAGAAGTATCAAGAAAGTTCCGCACACGACAATCCAATTTATCCAAATGTCAACTTGTCAACTTGGCCGCCGATTATATGTGTCTGTTGGCAGTTCCATTGTGCAGCCATTCTGATACAAAGATTGACGTATCATCAGCCACACAGTTCTGCCTTCGATCAGTGCGTTCCCCCGTCGATTTCACTCTTTCGCTTTCTATCCGTTTCTTTCTTTCTCTCGCTGACTCTGTTTCTTCCCTCGAGTGCCTTCGTTCCCTTTCCACCAACACACTGCCTGCTTTCCAGCCGTGTCCTTCGATCTACAGATAGCTAGGCGACCTTCATTGCGGTCCTGTCAGTTGGTCAGTTGGTCACGGCGATCAACTTGAGTTGGCACCGTGACAACCCTGCTTCCCATCAGGAACCTATATTGTGCGTGTCGTCCACCGTCCACCGTCCCTCGTACTACTTCTCCTTCTCCTTCTTCTCCTTTGTACACATGCCTTCCTTTCTGAAGCCAATCCGTCGTTTTCCCTTTGCTGCTTAGCACCGCTGCCTCTAAAGGCAACTGCCCTGGTGACTACATCCTCCCCATCCGACCGCTGCACCTTTTTGTACTGGTGACATCTGGTGACAGGTCGGTGAAAGCGAAACGTCATTTTGGCCACCAATAGAAAATTTACTCCGTTAAAGAATAAAAATCACCTAAGCCTCAAAAATCAAAAGAAATAAGCAATTTATATTATAACTGTACGAATGTTTCTTATTTCCTCTGGGCTGTCACGCTGATAGCACCTCTGAATAGCCAATACTGTAGAGGCGCTTTACAAATTCTCAGATACGATACGAATGTTTGATATCGTTGGAATATAAGTTTCTTAACACAATACACAGTAGAAAAATAAATAAATGTGACGGTGTATAGCGAATGTAGCGTATTACCTTAGTCTTATAAGTTCCTAGCGTCGTGTTGCATTAATTTTTTCTTAAATTTGTATAAAATCACGGCAATTCACGGCATTCAAGGCAAATGCCGAAAATCACGGAATTCACGGGTTCCGTGACTTCGTGAATTTCTACTATCCCTAATTATAATGATGAATAGCAGACAACAGTACAGTAGGGAATGAAACAAAGAGGATTTCGTGAGCGTCGTCGTTGTATTTGTCGTTGCTGATTGCGTTAAGCTAGTAAGTAAGTAAGTATATCCTTTATTATACCAATTGCTAACCGCATTTTGATTTACAAGAGAATCACATTTATGTGTTGGGCTAACCTAACATGTAATAAAAGTGTTGGTGTGCCATCTATCCTCGGCATTAAACGCATGCGTAAATCATCCGCAATATAAATGTTTTACGTGCAAAAGTGTCCGCTTGTTGCTTTGTCTAGGCATCCTGTACTTTGTCAGCTGTACAGTCAATCCGATCCTGTACAACTGCATATCTCGCAATTACCGTCAGGCCTTCAAGATGACGCTCTGCTGTTTCTGCGGCGGCGGCGTCACCGATTCCAGTGGGCTTCAGAGGCTGCGTAGCTACGCTGGCACCGTCTTCTATTCCGAACGAACAGGACCACCTGCGACCACCGCTGCAGGCCTTGCTGCTACGCTCCACTGCACCGATTGTACGGCGCTCACGTCGTCCAACTGGAGGAGGAAGGATCCATCATCAGTCAAGAATCGAACCCGATCAACTCATAAGGCGACGGGTGCTGCTCCGGCGGAGGCAGGAAGGGTTAACTACATTAAAACAGACGCAGACTTTATGGCACGGGCGAACGGTATTGAGGAGATCACTAAGGCTGTGATCTATGGGTCTGCAGCTGATGGCTCGGCGGCCATAAGGGATCGGTCGCCCTGTACACTGAAGCAGAAGATGAAGTCATGTCAAGCGGACGAGGCCAGCGGTTGAGGCCAAGGGGGGGATGAGGCAAAAAAGCGGACGAGGCCAAGCGGACGAAGAGGCCCCGCAGGTGCTCGTTGTACGACCAGTGGCTGACCGACGATTCAAATGGAAGGAGGTCGGCTCAACAGTTCTATTTCGTCGAAGGCTAATGATAGTGCGCCAGAGAATAGAATCATAGAAAACGTCTTCGTCCTAATCTTATTAGCCTTGATTGAAAACACGATTGATTGGCAACAGCAACATGAAACTTACATCTCGCGCTGTCGATATAAAAGAATAGAAGCGGGTTTTATATCTGTTTGTGGAGGCGTCGCCTTTTGCCTTTGTTCGACGCAACAATTCAGTCGTATATATACGTTCTGAAATAAATCAGATGCGTTTACAACCCACTTAAAGGTCGCACATAGACGACAATCATTAAATTTACGCGGTTCAAATCATAAGCCCGAAACTTTTGTAGGTGAAACGTCCAGCATGAAATGTTACGTATTTCAGCATAACATAAAATGCAGCGGAGAACAGAGTTGATAGTGTGAAAAAAAACAGAGTTATCAGTTTGATAGGAACAGGCTTCCCCACCCGTGGGAACAGACTTTCCATATTATATATAATTTCGTTTATTGAAAATAGAAAGTTGACAGACCGCAACTTTTCACATAGAAGAAAAACAGAGAGAAAATAGCTATAATTATTAGTGTTATCGTCAAATGTCAGTACGACAATGAACCGATGGATTGGATTGGATTACGAACTATCTCTTTGATATTGACTTAAAGAGCACACGGGGGATTGCGTTACGAACTATCTCTTTGATATTGACTTAAAGAGCACACGGGGGATTGGATTACGAACTATCTCTTTGATATTGACTTAAAGAGCACACGGGGGTTGAAGCTACGATCGTCTTTATTTGGCGTATATTCTGAAGTCGTCTTATTGAACTTTTCGACCTAACAACTTCCTCTCTATAATAAGATGAATGGCTTCACTGTTGGAATAGCTTGCCACCTACATGTACATGTACCTACATGTACAATTGTGCGTGTATGATTCATTCAGCGGCCTCAGTCAACCAAGTCTTTCAAGTCTTGACTTGAAAGACTCGACTTGACTTTGTCTTCAAAGAAAAGATGCCTAGAAAAGATATATAAAATTATCTTCAAGACACGTAACTCTTTTCTAAGTCGTATCTCTCTGACTGACTGTGTGCTATGTTTGCTAAGGCGCCCTTGTAACGGCAAGTATTGTGTTATGGTGCCCTGTAGATATTGTCGCTATTATTATTATTATTATTATTATTATTATTATTATTATTATTATTATTATTATTATTATTATTATTATTATTATTATTATTATTATCGTCATCATTATTATTATTATCATCGTCATCATTATTATTATTATTGTTATTATTACTTTTACCCGAGGTATCAAGGATCCCTCAGGTGGCCTAAAATTATTATTATTATTATTATTATTATTATTATTATTATTATTATTATTATTATTATTATTATTATTATTATTATTATTATTATTATTATTACTATATGGAATCTAATGGTGATAATATTAGAGTGGTGTAAACCAGTGCTTCTCGAACTGTTTGATGTTGCCGACGGGTAATTGTTTTATCAACTTTACCGCAGACCGGTGCTTTCAACATCAGCTTGGCCTATTTGACATGCTATCTAAAAATAATTTCAATTTAATAATATTGTCACTGTTTATTACAACTATTATTTTGTTAATGTTGCAAATTTAAAACCGTTTATTAAGTATGAACACTGCATTAAGTATTATTCAATAATATTGTTTTGAGTTAACGCCAAAACTTTGTTTGAGCACGATCAAAATTGTGCTGCCGGTTATCATTCCGCTGTCGATCCGATAACCAATTACTCGCGGAACTATACGGGCCGCAGACCACAGTTTGAATGGCACTGGCTTAAACTATCACACGCCTGACAGCGAAAGTATTGGGAGACCTATAGAAGTTTGCGTCTATATTTACCGCTAAAGACGCATTTTCCGAATACATTTCACTCCTGCCCGGGGTTTTTCTGTCACTGCTGCCAGTCAACGATAAATAATATACTTCCTCAACATTTGAAGGCATCTTAGCATTTTAAAAGTAGTTCACTATAAGGACGTAATGGACTCTGGTCCTCTAAGTGTGTTGTGTTCCAGATTTGTTTACACTACTTGACCACATCCCATCTGTATGGATATATCTAGATATTTATATAGCGCCATGAGAAAACTTTCGAAATGCTCTGAAACAATGGAGTTTATGGCAGACCTGACAAGGTGCGACGAATATATGGCCAACTTATAGGACCCTCTTGAAAATCTGAATTACTTTGTCTCCGTATCTTGGTCTGTCTTGGCGCAATTTCCGTTCCTATCCGACAATTATAGGCTACAGTGGAACACTGGTTTGTCTTACGGTCCGGTGCGATAACCTCTTCCGTTTGGGAGAAGTAGGGCCTACTTCCCCAGGGTACACCACCCGCACCAGAAAGCATCGGTTGCAGATATACGGGTCACCGATAAAAGTGATGCATCGGTCGAATAGCGTTTGTAGACTTGACTCCACTGCCTGCCTCCACCACTCCTCCTCCACTGTAGGCCCCTATGCCTCCTTCTCAGGACCGATAATACAAATGAAAAGTAGACAGCGCCCTTCTGGGTAATAAAATCGGACACGTGCTGTTGTTTACGTGCTCTCTAGCCTCTGGGAAATAATACGGAAATTTATTTTATACGTAGACGTAAGTTAGGGTCAATTGCTTGCCATAAATCAATATATTATATATATATAGGCAATATATATATATATATATATATATATATATATATATATATATATATATATATATATATATATATATATATATAGGGGAATGTTGCCAAAGATGGACCAAAATTTTCATCACATAATATTATAAGAAAATAATTATACTACATGGTCATCGCATACATTAGCTTGCGATGTGCACGCTGATATAATATTATTTAAATAATTTGGATGAAAAAATATTAAAAAATTAAAATAGCACAAACGGCTTAAGAACCTGTGTGCAAAAGTTGAACAATGGAACAAATGCATTGCTAAAGATAGGCCACCAGTCTTTTTCATCAACCATGCTGGCTAAAATAGGCGAATTAAATGATGGCATTAAATTAATTCCTGTCCAGCAGAGATAGAAATTGTCTTGAGAATACATAGGGGCCTACTCTCGAACGGACGCGATCTGTGATAAAATTACTGAGCGTAAGAAAACCGTTTGCCTTGAGAGTGAGAGAAAACTAGAAGAGACGAGAGGAATAGATCGGAATAATTTATACAGAAAGAAAACGAGAGATTTGTATAGGTAGTCCCCGCGGTCAGTCGCCAAGGAATTACCGACTGACTTGCTGATTTAGCGACTGACTTAACAACTGAACGTAATTTCAACGTATTTTCAACGTTGTTGACCTCTACGAACAGACGCCATCTTCGATGAAAGTGATCGCGTGACGTCATGCTCCGTTACAGACACGTACTACTATGTGAAGAACTGCAGCTGCTCTGACATCGACCGATTGTTACACTGATTAGTCTGTTGCAATGTGACTCGTATTATTATAAGCAAGTTTTGCTCCTTCCTGCTGCTGTTGCCTTCGTCAAAACTCTAAACCGCGATTAAGACAACAAGCCAAATAGTAAGTGAACGAAGTCGCTAGAAGTCGATAGCTTAGCGACTGGTTTCAACATGAGGGCTTAGCAGAGGCAGAGGCGGCGGATGGCGGAGGCGGCGCCGGGGACTATATATCCGCTTCGCTCACTTGATCGCCATGACCTTCTTGTCCCACGAGCGAGGACTACTATGGCTAAATCTCGAGCTTTTGCCTTCATTGGCCCTTCACTATGGAACCAACTCCCTTCATCAACCCGTTCTTTGATGCTATCTGGGAGGGGGGCCAGGCGCTTCTTTTCGTTGTCTTAAGACCACTCTTTTCGCTCGGAGTCTTTCGCACTGGGAGCGCCTCTGATTGGTGTTCACTGTGAGAGGCGCTTTATAAATTTATAAATACAATACAATACAATATATGTAGAAGTAGATTCATCTCGTGTAGGCTAAAGCAGAACCCTGCGATATAGAAACGTAAACGCTTTGTGGAGACAATTTATGATGAAAGTTATCTATTATACAAATGCTACGAAGAGAAACTAAACAGAGAAGTTAAACTGAGATTGGTAGTAGGCCCACGTCGTTCTCGAAGGGGCGCTATATAAATTCCATAGATAGATAATAGCCTCGTTGAAATTGGCTGAAAGGAGAATTTACCATTGCATCGAGAACACAAACCGTAGGATATCCAAATAAACATTAGCTTAAGACGTCTAATGGTTTTGATTGCATCAATTGTATTAAGAAAACAAGCAGTTCACAAATACAATATATCAATACCTATCTACCTAAAAGCGGCGTAAATTATCTTAGATTATTCGGCCTTCGAAGTGGACTGTTGAGCAGAGTAGGCCGACCTTCCCGTGTTCGATGAAGATCGTAGAGAAGAGTTTAGGTTCAACTCATTTTTTAAGAGAGCGTTCTAAGCAATTTAATTGGTTGACGTCGCTGATCACTATGGTAACCAGTCCATGTAATTGCAATCTAATATTTGTAGGGCTAGACGAAAATCACGAATTCACGGAAACCGTGAATTTTGGTGTTTGCCGTGATTTTTCACACATGCTGCACTTTTTGTGTCGAAATCCATAAATTACTGATGTTTGGCCTAAACATAACAAATTGGACGCCCTCCCCCCCCCCCAGCGAAGCCAACGGTTTACAGCCTACACCACAGGCACAGACCGGGTGCTGCCAAAAGCTGACAACCAAATGAGGAAAACATTTATAGTCAGAATGTTGTTCGCATACTAATTAGATCTGTCGCGCAATCTTACTGGGTCCTATAGATAGATGTTGATGTTTGATGTTTTGATGTTTATGTGAATTTATATTGCTCATGCTTGTTCACCAGAGTGCTGTTTGGCAGCTGGCTTTATTAAAGAATATACTTACTTACTTACTTACTTACTTACTTATAACATCGGCACATGAAGCTCCGTAAAATTAGGTTGCCAGATTCCTACATGTAGGCCTAGGTAGCCTAAGGAGGACACAGAAAGTTGGAGAGGAGGACAAAGGAGGACGCATAGAATGCTTCACTCCGGACTCTGTAGTCAAAGGGTCTCCTAATAGGTAATCCAAAAAAAAGAAACGAAGTCACATTGGAAAGCTGTAGGCCTATGAAATAAAATTAGCACTTTGACCATAGAGCCTCATTGACAGTCCACAGATTCATTGTTTGTAGCATTACTCAGATCATGAACTAGAAACGTCTGGAAGAGATAGAGCTGCAATATACAATAAATAAATAAGTCTGTTAGCCTGGTAGGGTCCGATGGGAACTTAGGCATGACATGCGCGTGCAAGGTCGTTAAAACTGCCTTGAAATAGTAGAAAATAGCCCAATGCAACAAACACACAAAAAGTCGGACATTTTCCAGGTTTTTGACTTTGTCTGCAGGACAGAGGACATGAGGCCAAACAGGAGGACATTCCTCCTTTTGCCGGACGTCTGGCAACCCTAGTCACTGGGGCACGGCCTACGTCCTAAACTCAATACGTTTTTGCATAGGCAACCAGTGCAGTTCTTACCGTATACGAGGCTAGATACATGCCCGAACTTTGGTATGCCGCCAGTCAGGCGAGCCGCGGCATTTAAAACGGATTGCAACTGATTGATACGCGATAGGGTTAAGCCCACACTGATGACATTGCCATAGTCAACCATGTTGCACATGAATGCATTCATCAGGGTCGTAGCAGCTTTAGTACCGAGCGAGTCAGACGCAGATGGAAGAAGAAGTAGGCCTACGTGCGACCTACATTCTTCACGTGTTCTGAAAGGGTCAATTCTTGGTCCAAGGGCACACCCAAATGACCCAAATCCCGCACAGTGGTTAAAAAAGAGACGCCAGAAAGCAGAGCTGCAGACTGGATAGAGCGACTTTGGAAACCTACTCAACTCAGATGAACGGCTTCTTTCCGGGGTCATTCAATCAATCAATCAATATTCGTTTATTTAAGAGATTTCAAGCTGTCACAAACCCAGCGTGTTTTCAAAATAGGGATTACAGTTTGAAGAACATTGTCTAGGCCCTGAACCCGCAAGAATATAGTTTATTGATACTCACAAATTGAGTAATTGCTTTCAATATTAGTGAGCATTCTTATAAAGGACCAGCGAAATAAAAAATTCCGATCATACTTGGGTGGCAGATTGAAACCATGGGCCCTAGAGCGTAGTAACTTTGTCGGTTCGTTTGGGAAGTGTGTGCGGAGTACAAACGGTAACAAACCCTCACCTCTTGCTATCTCTTCACAGGTCTTCCACTCAAAACTGAAAACACTGCTTTTTCACAAATCCTATCCCGATTCCTTCTCCTCCCCTCCCTCGCCATTTCAACTCTAAGCATCATCCACCTTAGCCGTCTGACTGTCTGCCTGCCTGACTCTCCGGATCTTGACCCCCTGCCTATCGATTTTGTTTTGATAAAGCGCCTGTGAATAAGCTGGTTCCCGCGACTTCGCTTTTGTGGGCGCTCTACAAATCTCGAGTTTACGATTACGATTACGATTACGATTACGTGTGTTGTATCTGAGGCAGCGGTTCTAACACGCATTCATCCGCCGACCTAATTACATCTTCAGCTCCTGCAGGGGCTGAGGAACGGAGGAAGACGCTGCTCTTCATTCTGCCCATCAGTTGCTTATTTCGGTCCCTATCTCGTGCAAGCGTATACATCCCCCACCAAGTCGGTGAGGCATATACATCAGATAGACGATCATTGTCATCCTAACTACTTCTTGAAGGACCTCCGACTGGTGACCATGTGAGCGGAGGACCCCAAGAGCATACATGGACAAGGAACAGGCAGAGAGGACACATCGAAGTGAGCCTTCATGCTTAGGTCTGATGTACTGGAAACCCCCATCATAATAGATTGAATTAACATGCTCGGTTCTTGGGATGATCTGCGGGGTGGACGTTCCCCGACCCAACGCGAGACTATCATCTTGCAAGCCGTAGATGGATTTAATAGAAGGTTATTTTCCATGCCCAGGTGGATATAAGATTATGAGCTAGGTGGGAAGAGTCAACTAGCAAATGAAAGTCATCAGCGTATTTCACCAAATAATTTAAGTTAATTATTGGCTGAAGGTCTGAAGCACCAACCACAAAGGACGCAGCAGGCCCCACCACCGATCCTAGGATGACACTGGAGTTGATGGGTATATGGGTCTGATACCAGTCCCAAGTACGTGGTGATGCGTTCCCTGTCTTGGAAATAATTCACAAGCCAAATACAGAAGGAGATCAGGAATTTAAGCATCACTGGGTGACGGACGGATCGTATCAAAAGGTTTCGTGTAATCCATCGAGATTACAGCTACGTAGTTATTTGTCAACAGCATATTATTAGTTGTGCATTGGAGTAGAACAATTATTGCAGCAGTTGTGGACCCGGTTGGCCTGAATGCGAATTGATTAGTAATTTTTTGTGAGAAGGGAATTTCTAGGAAAACAGGGTAAAGGTATGAATGGACAATAACCCGCTCCACTATTCTGGACAGTATGGGCACCACTGAGATTGGTCGATAATCAGTTGTGGAAGTAGGTTTGGGGATATCTGGAGTTGGTTTTATGACTGCCCCTTTCCATTGAGTTGGGACGTGTGAGAGAATGACCGCTCGGTTTATGAGGTGCGTGAGCAAGGATGATCAGACGGTAGCGAGAATACGCAGGAACGAGGCGGCCATTTGGTCTTGGCCATCGGCGGTGCACTTGAGGTGATCTATAGAGAGAGTAAAAGACAGCCATCTCGGTTAGCCATCTCGGTTAGCCATCTCGGTTAGCCATCTCGGTTAGCCATCTCGGTTAGCCATCTCGGTTAGCCATCTCGGTTAAGAATAGAGTATTGTTGTATGCTGTCTGCTTCAGTAGTGGGTTGGCATAAATTATTTAGTCGATTGAGCGAAGCATAGTGGAAGTTCAGTTCATCTGCGGTTACTTGGCTGGACTGTTCCGGCTTTGATGACCCTCAGGTCAGTGGATTGACACGGCGCCAGAGACTCCTAGTGCCATGACGATCGAGTGTCTCGAGATCGGCTCGATTTACTCGGGCAATAGCCCTTGCGATGGTCTCCGCCACGACCGATGCCGGTTCAGCCGTAGACGGTTGGAAGACGTCGAGGCGCCAAACACCTCTGATGTCAAGAACATTTTTCTCCACTAGGGAGATAGTCTCTGAAGCTGGCCATGAACGTATGTCTCGGTGTCATCGGCCAAATTGACGCGCCTCTACTCTCACAGAAGAAAGAACCATGTACTTTCGTTTACATAGTTTGCCAGTTACTCGCCGTTTGGTCTCACATTTAAATTGTTTAAATCTCATATTATAGCGCCGCTTTGTCATTAGGTTAACGCTGTTTGTAATTACCTAGCTTATACTAGATGTCTATATTAAATTACTTAAGACAAACAAGGCATTTGATAACCCTAGCCCCGCTACAAGTACCAAGGTCACTATTGGAGAGCAAGTGAGGACGACTGTGCATTGTTCATCGTTAGCACAGCGTAGAGAGATATGAAGGCTACGTTTCATAAGGTTTAAAAAGACTTCTATTGGCGTCGATTATAATAATTATTAACACAGTCTTTGTGGTAATGTAATTGAGCATTTATATAACGGCCCTTCTTTGTTGCCTTCATTACTTCTTAGCAGTAGCCATAGTTAATGTAAATAAACATCTACATGGAAAGGTATTCCTTAATTAATCTTACAAGAGGCACTGGATAATAATTTACCTAAGACTTCTGGATACTCGACTTCTAAACACTGGTCTCATACGGACACTCTCTTTCAAGCTGAACAAATGCTATATGCAGCTGATGAAACCTGCCATGCAGTATGCAGTAAGACTGCACTTGATTATCAAGTGTCTCCCACCTTCCCCTCTTAGCTGCCTTCATGCTTACCTCATAAGCTGTCAAAGTTGATGCATCTTATCAGTTGAGACCTCAAAGTCTGAACAGTCAGTGACTAATATATAAACCAAGGTTGTGTGCAATGGATTTCATTCGTCATAATTGTTTGAAACGAGCGTTACTCTTAAGCTCTGCTGCTTTCTCTGATAGCATCAACGGTAAGTCAGTGGAAGTGGAGTTTTACTGAGTATATATTACGTAGTATATCAGTATTTGCTGTATTAACCTGGAATCAGATTGTTTCCCAAAACTTCAGTATAGTGCCTTTGTTCATCAGGAACTTCATGGTTAAATACAGGGTATATGCTCACTCAGCTTCTTAATGTTTGATAGTCTGCGCTTATTCTGTATTTCAGTGTTTCTAATACTTATATAATGCCAACACGTAATAATTATAGTGATAATATGTTGCAGGTAACGATGCTACTCGGTGTTCAGAACTTTCCCACATTCCCATGGGAAGCATGAACCTGCAGTCTACATAACTAAGCCAGTTTTCCTTTACCATCTCAGTACAACAGCCCAGTACTTCTAAAAGTGATTGTCTGCAGATTGGGGTTTATTATAGGGAGCAAAAGAGGAACTGTAAATCTTGAAAGTCTAAACAAAGTGCAATATTTAACATGCAATATTTAACATACATTGAAAGTCGATGTTGTGGGCAAGGCAACTGAGTTATATAATAGATATAGGTAGCATAACATTTTCTGTTGTAGTCATCACAGAAGTCAAATGGAGAAGGGACATTTGAAAATGCTGACAAACTGTCTTCTCGTGTCTGCAAGTCTTGTTCTGCTAGAAATACAGCTTTCGCTAAGGCAAGTTCATAGGTATGGTGCGGCTTGTCACAATTTCTACGCTGCAAAACGTCATATTTAATTTCTAAGCTATTAACATAGTAGAGCATGAACCAGCCTAGTGAATAGCCTCTGTGAGGTTTGCTAAATTCTAGTGTGCTTGTATTGCGATTCATTGAACCCTGGTATGAACTAACAGGTCTGTGGACGATTACATTATTATTATTATTATTATTATTATTATTATTATTATTATTATTATTATTATTATTATTATTATTATTATTATTATTATTATTATTATTATTATTATTATTATTTTAAATTTTTTGCTCTGAGGTAGGCTACTTCATTCCCCCATGGTCTTATAAATTATAAAAGTGTTGTATTCTGAAACGGCTACCCCTCATCCATGTCAATTAAGGGTTTAATGAAAGAACCACTTAAAGCAACAGCGTTGAAGCGTTGTATTGTAATGGAGATATTATTAATATTATTATTTTTTTAAATTGCCCTGAGGTACTTCATTCCCCCCAGGGGCTTAGATATTATATAAGGTGAAGCATCCGGAACGGCTACTCATCCATGTCGCTTAATGGCTTAACAAACGTTCCACTCAAAGGTATACGGCGTTGAAGCGCTGTATCGTCACTGATCGAAAGGCGCTGAAACAAGAAGCTGGTCTCACGGGGTTCGCTTGTGACCTGTGTGAGATGGCGGCCCAAGTCTGAGATGAAATCGAGGCCTTGCTGTTAATCGGTCCATCGTTTCCATGGCCAGTGGGATGAAAAAGTGTGTGCTCAGTAGCGCGTTATATTTCTGGCTTTTTCTGTCTTCAGCCAAGCCCGCCGCTGCTCCAGCCCAGGTGGCGGATACGGAAAGGTAAGATGGCGCAAACGTGTCCACCACCGTGGCATCCCACACAAGGCTTCTGGCCGGCTCTCCACGAAATTAGAGTGATGCCATCCGGTCTCTTGCCGTCCGATCTTAGTATGCCCTGTGGTTTCTTGACCACTGGAAATCCTGCTTTATTTAGAGCATGGTATATCAAGTCATTGAGGGCACCGTGGAGGGCCATTCGACCAAAACCAAGTGAGCAAGACAAGCCATGCTCTCCTCTGGCGGTGACTATTGCGCCACAAGCGCAGGTGTGTGGTTCACAAATGATGGCGCCCAAGAGTAGACCCACCGCCACTCTACATGTAAGTGCCTCATCACTCAATTTCAGGCCACAGGAAGTGATCGGCAGAGAGTAGAGCCAATCGCCTGCGTGTTCAGCAGTGACGGTTCTCCAGCTGGCCTGGTAGTGTTTCTCTGTAAGCGGATGGAATAGCTCAGAGAATGTCCGTTGTAACATTGGTTTGTTCCACTTGGATTGTATGTGGGTTTTGGAAGTCTTCTGTGATAATTGATCACCCAGATCTGCCTGCCACTGCGCTGCTAAATCCTCCACGTGTGGATCAGATGGCTGCCGAGTTCTCTGAGGATGTTTGACTGGAGGACGAGGGTGCTCGCGGCCGATGCATTCCCAGTCCTCCCATACCGATGGGGAGTGTGGACTGAAGCCATTGAGATTCCGACAGGTTGATGTTTAAAATGTCTTCCAGGCCTTTTCGAAGCCGACAATCATACTCGGCCAAGACGGGGTGGCGCGCATCGAAGACTGTATAGAAGCTTTGGGGCGCCAGAGAGCTTCTAAGGCTGAGTAAAGCATCTTGGCGTACTATTAGACTCAATCTGTCCATAGCTCTATTCAGCTCCTCCACTCTTGTGTCCAGTGCCATTTGGAGGGCCGATCCGGTGGAGAGCGGTGCTCCTAGGAGGCATTATTATTATTTATTATTATTATTTTTTTCCCCCGAGGTAAACATGATCCCTCAGGGACTTGAATATTACTATTGCTATTATTATTATTATTATTATTATTATTATTATTATTATTATTATTATTATTATTATTATTATTATTATTATTATTATTATTATTATTAAAAATGGTTTGAATTTTGTGTTGGAGCTTGGACGAAGGTTGACGGATGCAACCCATGACACCCTCGAAACAAACTACCTATTCCAAAGACTCTCGGTAGCTGTCCAACGCGGGAACGCCATCTGTTTTTCCTCGACCTTACCATGCTAAATTACTCACTTTGCTATAATAATAATAATAATAATAATAATAATAATAATAATAATAATAATAATAATAATAATAATAATAATAATAATAATAATAATAATAATAATAATAATAATATTAATAATAATAATAATAATAATAATATTATTATTATTATTAAAATTATAATTAACGCTGGCACTTTCTGCCTTCTTGGCATCTGCTGCGAGCACTAGCGAACTCCAGGCAAACATGCTACCACCGGAATCAGCTGATACCTCAGACGATCTCGTAGATACAGCTCTGAAAGCATGGACACTACTCACGGATTCAGAACCACCAACAGGATCAGCAGCTCATCGCCAAAGAGAATGGGACAGCCGCTGGATAAGTAAAGCATGGACAACTCTGCACGAATCGGCGAACAACACACTAGACCGGGCTCGTCTCTTGGCCTCTCAGGCACCACACGCGGGAGATTGGTTGCTAGCGCCTCCGGTTACTGCATTGGGACTCCGTTTAACTGACGAAGTAATACGGATCGCGGTTGGAATGCGACTCGGGACGACACTGTGCGAACCTCATGTGTGTCACTGTGGTGAGAGAGTCGACGCCAGAGGACTTCACGGTCTGGCCTGCAGAAAAACGCTGGCAGACATCAACGGCATAACATCCTCAACGATATCATATGGCGATCTTTCGGAAGAGCAAACATCCCTTCTCAGAAAGAACCGTTGGGCCTCACCAGAGAAGATGGTAAACGACCGGACGGCGTGACACTCATCCCGTGGTCATGCGGAAGATGCCTCACTTGGGATGTGACAGTTTCGGATACATTCGCAAAGTCACATCTGGCAACAACATCAACCGAAGCGGGTGAGGCCGCAAACCGGGCAGCCGCCGCCAAGAGATTGAAATACGCCACAATCACCCGAACACATGCTTTTGTGGCGGTAGCACTTGAGTCCAGCGGTGCTTGGAGCTCAGAAGGATTGAATTTTGTGTTGGAGCTTGGACGAAGGTTGACGGATGCAACCCATGACACCCTCGAAACAAACTACCTATTCCAAAGACTCTCGGTAGCTGTCCAACGCGGGAACGCCATCTGTTTTTCCTCGACCTTACCATGCTAAATTACTCACTTTGCTATAATAATAATAATAATAATAATAATAATAATAATAATAATAATAATAATAATAATTTTAATTATTGAAGCGCCTAACAAACGCACTGCGCTAACATTTACTTATTATTATTATTATTATTATTATTATTATTATTATTATTATTATTATTATTATTATTATTATTATTATTACTTTACTTTTTCAAGTTTATACCCAAGGTATCAAAGGATCCCTCAGGTGGCCTTAAAAAGTCCGGAGACTGCTGGAAATGAAATTTTTTTTTAAATTTTCCTCTGAGGTAGGCTACATAAATTATGATCCCTCAGGATTGCAAAAATTGGGGGGTGGTTCTGAAATGGCTAGACTTCGCAGATGGTTTTGCTGGTGAGAAAAGTGCTAGAAAAAGCAATATGTAGTTACTGTGTTGAAGCGCTGAATAGTCATAGATAAGCGCTGAAAGAGAAAAGTTGTCTCACTGTTATCTTCTGATGTTTGGGCAAGCCAAGGAGGTTGATTAATGCAAGGTCTTCTTGGTTTATTGGACCCAGCGTTTCAAAGGCCAAGGGTACAAAGCAGTAAGATGACAAAATGACAGTATATTTGATTGTTTTTCGATCTGCTGCGATTTCGGCAGCAGCACCCGTCATTTTGCACCAGAATTGCTTTCAACATCTTGAAGAAAAGGATGTTATCGCAGGTTGACGATAGATACGGGCATAAAAACTTGTAATTTGGAATTGAGATGCTATTAAAATATAAACTGGGAACACATTGTAAATGATGCTGTATTGTAGTTGGTTAAACGTAGGGATTGTCCATTAACGACATTCCCGGAGAGGTTGACGGGAGGTTCACAGGAGGAAAGGGAGCTATGACCAATGCCGACATCCGCCATATTTGTAGTCATTTCAGTACAGCCTTTGCCTTGAACACCAACTTCATTGGGTCTAGAGTCCTTTTTCTGTAAGCAGCAGTATCAAAGTGGCACAGTGAGCAAAATAACGACAGCCTAATTTAGACCATAATCTGTACTTGAGTGCGGACGTAATTGGTTACCAAAATGTATACTCAAAAGGGAGAGAGTGGTCCAAATTGTCATTTTATGGATGTCCTTCATGCCAAGACCAGTCAAAGTAAATTTAGGAACCTGGTTGGGTTCTGAATTTTGACACTGAAAACTGGCAATTGCAGTGCTTTAGCCTAAACTTAGAAATAACATACTCACACAGATATCATAAAATGAAACTTAAAACCTTTCTCTTACATGCGGCTAAAATGCAATGCAATAAACACCTCGCTAGGCTGGAAGTTTCAGCAATATGCCTGCCACTCATTACCTGATTAATTGTTGTGAGTTGTGACACTGGCATTGTAGAAATACTTGTAATTTGGAATTGAAATTGCAGTAGATGCTTAGCATTGTTCCAGTTTTAAAGAAGCCAAATCTTCCAGAAGCCAACCCCATTTTAACAGCAAGTATAGTTCATACGCTATTTCCTGTACAATGTAAAAGCAAGGTAGGGCCTTCTTATATAAAGCCCTCTACAACTCTAACAATACTCAAATGTGTTGCCTATGATTGTCGAAGTATTTTACTCAAGCATAGACAGCCCAATTGGGGAGCCTTTGAAGAGATGCATGGCATCATAACAGATTATCACTGTCACTATGACTTTAAACAGTAAACTGTTTGTAACTAGCGTATAGTCACGAAGTAAATTACAAAATGGTCTGTACCAGTATCTGTTTTTGCTGTTGCAGCTGTTCTGTGGAACCTTGTACTCCAACTGAAACACACAGATCTAAAGCAGCTACAACAGTCAGCAGTGCACTGCTTGGTGCAACAGGACTAGATTCCAACGACGTCCAAGACAAGGGAAAAATTTCAGAAGAGGAGAAACGTCAATCAGATGAAAATGTCAACCGTCGTCTCGTCTGGATGCTTGCCCACCTACGGAAACCCAATTCCCGCTAATAGAATAAGACGCAGTCATGTGAAACCGCGATTTCGCTGGTGGTCATCAGTATTCCCTTATCAGTACAATTTATAGTGATTTCGGTGTGAGCACATGATAACACACTACTCTGAAAATTACCACTTTTGGCGCTAAGTTTATATCATAAACTGCCAGCACGAAAAGCATTTTGTTTATGTTGCCACTGCAGTTGCTCGTTCAGCCTACAATCCATCCGTATTGAGTAATCCAGTGGCTCCCAACCTTTTTCAGCGCACGACACCCTTACTAAAATCATTCGGTAGATGGCACCTGGCCTTTTTTTATTTAACTTCTAGTTCCTTATATTTTAATTACGCGCAGCGTTCTTGAATTGCATTCAACCACCGCTTTTGCGACAATACTACACTACTTTAGTTTTAAAACTAATAATAGGCCTATATATCTATATCAGCAGTTACTTTTTACCTCTTGTGTCATTCAGCTGCGGCCAACTAGAGCAGGTTTTTGGCACTCTCAGGAGCCGCGGCACCCAGGATTGGAAACACTGGATTTAACAATCGACAGCAATTGAGCAGTAGGCCTACTATAACAGCATTTGCAGAGACATGAGATGGAACCCGTACTGGTTTTATACGAGTTCCATATGAAAATATTGGTCCTACATGGGATCCATGTGATCATGTTGGCAGAGGTTCAATGCATATAGGCCTAACTGAATTAACTTAAAAACTAACAGTAGCAAAACCGTCTTCTGTTTAAGAGGCCTAGAGAGTTTAGCACTCTGCAATCACTTGCTACTGGCTATTAAAGTAGTATAGTTTATAATTGTCACATTTGAGTGATGTCATACAGCGTGGCTGACATCACACAGGCAGGTAGCCTATTAGGTAATACCGAGGCGTGTTTCCGATTCCCACTCTTGTACAAGGATGTAATTAATATTCAATTATTCATATACCTCAGTCGCAAATACACTTTGATACGGACTCATTGTTAGACTTAGACTTATCTGCTGCACTGTGATTCGTACTTTCTAAGCAAGTTTTGCTCCTGTCCTGCTGCTGATGTCCGTCAAAAATTGAAACTCGTAGACGACGATTAAACCAAGTAGCAAAATATTAAGTGAACCAAGTCACTAGCAATCGATAACTTTAGCGACTGGTTTCGACTTGAGGGCTTAGCGTCTTTGGCGGATTACGCGCACGGAGCAGCGATAGAGCCTATGACGGTTGTATGCGTATTCTTTCCCGCCGGCGCCGAGGAGTTCCCGCCAGATTCAGAATCCCGGTATTTCCCTCTGAGCTCCGATAGAGGGAGCAACGGCGCTTGTCGGCGCGAAGAATTGGCGCGAACGGGACCGCGACACGCGCTGAAGGGAGGCGGCGCTACTGGTCGGTGCTTGACATGGTTGAATGAGACTGTTGCTACTGTAGCCTGCAATGAGGCGCTTCCACGCATTGATTGTCAGCAGGCATTGGCTGAAAACAGGCTTGAAATTTTGGTGCGCATTGCAGCTCTGTAGTTACTAGTTGGCGCTTAGTTTCCCTATATAAATGCAGCTTTTAGGCACAAGAAAGAGTGCAAATGTAAAGGCCTTATCTGTCAGTCGAGGGAGAGCGTCGCAGTTCAGCCGGGGTTTCTGCAGAGTCCACTAGACAGGGACAGAATATCGGTCGTTGTTAGTTTGGCTATCAGTATAAAAATTCAAGCGAATGGATATTTGAATAGAGGAGAAACGTTTAGTATCATCAATGAGGAATTTATAGGATCGAATGATTTTATAGCGCCCTTATAATTATGCGCAAGACATCAATCGATGCAGGGGGGGGGGACCCTAGCCCAAATGGCGCCCCACGCAAAGCATACATTTGGCGCCCTCTGAACCCCACTCCACGGTCCTCCCTCTACTTTAAAAGATGCAATATTTAAACTATCCGGGAAGTCAACTGGAGGTTCAAAGGGTCAGAGAAAACAAGAAGACAGGTTAAACTGCTCTAGTGGGTGAGGAACTTGAATCAGAAGAGTGAAGAATGACATCAGGTGTGGCTCAGTTCAATCGACTGCGATGATTTTCCTTATAAGCGACCATCGCTTGATCATCCTGATGCCTTGTACATAACTATAGAGGGGCGCTATAGAAGTTTCTGCATAGGATTGCAAGGTCTAATTATGACTAATCCTGTGTCACCGCTTTCGCTTTCTGTGGTGCAACACATCTAAAAATCAGTCAGAACTGTTAGCAAACTGAAATGTTTAACGATTATTAATATTATCTTTTTACACACAGTAGGGGTCTACGCATTTCAATGTCTTTGCTGTAAAATAACGCCACAGGCAGCGCAGTGTCAAATGACCCTCGATGGAGTTGATTGGTGTCATATGCTTGGTCTAAAGGCGAAAAACACAGAGAAGGAGCAGTGAGGAGGATGTCGGGCCTTGATAGGAGTTGAAGCGATCTTTGTAAAACGTTTTGGATGGAAACTTCCACACGTCTAACAATATTAGCATTGTAAAATTGTAAGTGCGTCAGTTAGGATTTACGGAGAATCGTGAACCTCATCAGTTGCTGTGTTTAAGACATGTTGCCGTTAACACTTGCTTGGCCTACGGGTGACATCTATACTATAAGTCTAAGTCTAGTGCCTATATAACTCTAAACTGCAGCAAACATTTAATGTGATATCAATGCGACTTTACTGTGACCATCGTTGTAGTTTCAATCATTAAATTTATTATCAGAATCAGTGACTATGTGGATCAGGTTCAATAAGTAAAATGTGACATTTAACTCTAGATCGCACTGCGTTATTGCTACAATCATAGCCTAAGGTAGTATTTATTCTTATTGGGCATATCAACATTAGTTCGATGAAAAGAGAAGTTCGTAATCTGCTTTTTCGAAACATAGGCCTAGACTGAGTCGGTGGATGCAGCTATTTGTCCTGTCCTTTTAATATTAACTATATCGAATGTTAGGGCATCCATAAAAGACGTCTGCAAACAGAGAAAGAGAGGTGACCCAAATGTGGGCAAATACGGAAAAGGGGACGAGGGTTACCCTGCATGCCAGCATGTCTATGGGACATGTCTACCTAGGACCAAAGGAGGTCATTTGCGGACGTCCTTTAGGAGTGACCTCTTCTAATGTTTGCTATCCCTTGATGACCGTACTTTGAAATATGTCACATAGGAGCTTTTCCACTTGGATGGTTCCAATACTGTCCTGGAAAAACAGTTGGCTAATGACGTGGCTGGGAACCATTTTGAGACAAGGCATCAGCAGCAGCAGCTTTCCGAATCGCGTCGGTTGTAGATTGTAGTGGATTCGCATGTATTCGCTGATGAGGACCTGGACCTGGTCCTGAAGAAGCTCAACCAGACCAGCGTTCACCAATCCCACGGCTTCTGTCCACAACACAACACCAATTACAATGGGCCACCATATTATTTCCCTTCTATCACAAGTGAATATGTATGCGTGCATACATGTGCATGTATATGTATATAATAATGAAATAAGTATGTATGAATGCATAAGCCTGTGTGCAAACTCCACGTAAAACTAAGAAAGCAGTAGAGCACACATCACAGTCGTGTCGTAACTTGGCGAAAATCTATTGCCACAGATACTTAGCTAAATTAATTATAAAAGTTCTGTATCACCAACAACCTTGTGGATAGCGCTGCATAAGTTATTACAGCTTGAGAAGTTAAATGTATAGCCTTAGTTCCCGATGTCTGAAACCGTTGGATATTAGAGGCTTACATTGGTAGCCTACATATCAGAGATTCTTTCGGCTGCCAGACAAAATTTATGGCGCAAGACTGAAATTTGTTGGTTCCTCCGCATCTGATGAATTTCTTCATTCTAATTCTTCACCTTCTGTCTCATACAGCCTTCAGATGAAAACTAGTGCAGATGTTTCAATAAAAGAACTTGATGGTGCGCCCCTTCAAGATATCTACTCAAACTTGTGCTTTCTGCACGAAAGAAAAGCGGTGTCATTGACACCATTCCTACAACTTGATTTTGCCAATGCCATGGTTCGTCTTCTGCTAAAGAAACCTTTTCTCGACTCTGACAACCTATTTATTTATGGAAGCCTATCTCAACATGCTGAATGTTGAACTGGAATGTTGCTTTAACATTCTTGAGCAGGTAAAGACATGAATCGTGTGCATATGGGCATCCACTTATCATCTTCCAACTTTCGGCCAACATAGACCTCACTGCAGAGTTGCTGTTCATTACATCATTTGCTCTATGGATAGTCTAAGGGTCAGGAGACAACCCTTGTGCTTTTTGAGTTGTCTGCAGTATTTCATACTGAGGAAAATTCTCTTATTTTGCATCACCCAACATATTGGCTTTCGATTTCTGGTCCATTGTAGGAAATGTAAATTATCCACATGATCTATGGACCGTGTGAGCGTATATGCTTCTTTAAGGTCTTATATTGTTCATTGCTCACTCTTTGTAATTTGTCTTAAAAGGGGTGGTGGTGGTAGTTTGGTATCGTCCAGTCTATAACGGGGACTACGGTGGTTTCAGCTGAAGAGACCATCATCGGTTGTGCGCTATGATAACGGCGCTATAGAAGTCATTAGATGGGATTAGATGAGATTAGGATTACATACACCTATGAGATATGGCACCAAAGTAATACACCACAGTCATGCCACGTCGCCAAGGAAGGGAGGGAGATGTGAGAGATCTGGATACAGACCTGGGCGGAAGAGAAGCAGAGCCTTGAGGAAAGTGTATTCATTGACATCGAGGTTCAGTTGTCGCACTTTCCCAATCAGATCCCAGATGTAGCTGGCGTAGTAATGCTGCGTGGCCGCCGATGAACAGCTCAGCTTCTCCGCTCCTACAACAGCAGCAGCACTCGTTCCGGTGCTGACACCTGGCGGAGGCGGAGGAGGCGGCGAGAGGCAGGTGAGCACCTGGTGCCAGTCTATCGGTCCGTTCCATTGCGCCAGGCTGACCAGGAACAACTCCTTCCATGCATGTTCTAGCAAAATTATCTGACAATAAAATAAACAATGTAGACACCTTTAACAGAATATATAGCCTATATATATATATATATGCATGTTATATATATATATATATGCATAATATTTTATTATGTGTGTGCGTGTGATGGCGATATGAGTGAGATAAAGATTGATAATATAAGGACAGGCTTGCCATATCTACTGGTCATCGCAATCGCGTCGCACTGTGTTGGGGCAAACGTATAGACATAGTGGTTATTTCAACGGTAAGGTTCTGGATGAGTCTGACGACAAACGGCTGGAAGTGCTTCTGTCTTTGCCTCTTTGCCTCCACCAGTTAATCCGTTTAATGGAGATTTGGCATTGTGACATCCGGAGGTTTCGTCTGATTGGTTCCCTGCAGGCCAGGAATGCCCTCGCTATCGTCTCCATGCGAAGTTAAACTGTTTGTTCCAAATCAACTCAAGACGAACCGCGCAAAATCTAGTCTATGCATGCATGTAAAGCTTTATGTATAATTATTTGGTTCGACTTGAGACTGCCCAAACAGACGGACGGAACCACGGCTGTGCCCGTTCACAGTCAACATACAGATGAACACAATTTCTCAAGAGTTTAACAAAGTCATCTGCGACCTGCCCTTGTGAAGAAATAGTCCAGAAATTTAGGCTGATGCTGTACTGTATAAGCCACTTGTATTGCATATGTATGAGCAGTGAAGTCTACCGATCGCAACGTAGACAGTGTCTGATGAAGAATATTCTGGACAGCGAATTAGGGTGCAAACTGATCCTGAATAGTTATAATCGAGAGCACAGACCGAATTAAACGAAATTGCCAACCAATGCTAAAACGGTCGGTCGTTTATTTGCACATGTGGTTGGCCACCTGTTGGAAACAATGAAGGATGGCGTTAACGGTGCTGGTGCTGCTGCGAACAATGAAGGCAAAAGGTTACGGCATCATACTTGGTTATGTGACTCTACAGACACTCATCAGAAACTTGGTCCCAGGCTGAAGTGAAAGGCATATTGGCGGAGAGACAGCGTAGCTGCGTATATGCCCTTCTTGGCTTTCGACCGGACGACTTACCATGGAGTTTGGATTTGATTAACAGGGATCATTGACCTATGCCATGCGCATTATAGAAATGACATTGTGGAAGCTCTTGGATGAGATTAGATAAGTTGGTTTTAAATTGTAGTCGCTTTTTGCATACATTTTGTCGATTTAACTGTTACACCCCTGTTTCTGATCTAAATTTGTTATTTCCTGGCTAGCGCTTCTCTGCTTGTTTGATTAGTTTGATTAATTTGATTAGTTTTCGTTGTATTAATTTTCGTTTCGTTGTACACTTATTTTGTCTGAGGTACTTTGGATTCAGTTAGTCATAATATTTTATTCTCTCAAGGAAGGGTCTGGAACGACAACTGACCTAGACAACCGAGAGATACCATAGATTTGTAAGTCTGGAAGTTAAGGTCACCAGTCCGAGAGCGTAGATATAGTCAGAAGAAGTTCCAATAGTCGCTTTATGTAAATATTTCGGTATGTTATAATCAAGAGACCACTGCGTTACATGTTTGAATGACTGAATAGTTATAGAACATCACGAAAATCTCCGAAGAGACGTAAGGCAAAACCACAAGAAGAATGGTGTTCAGATTGTTGCTCAAGTAATAAGTGAATGAGCAACAGTCGTTCAAAACATTGCACCAGACTCGGCCGCAAAGCAGGGAGGATGAGCCCATACCTGATGCAGTTACTTTGTCCAAGACGAATTGCGAACAAAATATCGTCTAAATGCACAAAATCCGTAGCAGAAATGAAGCATTTAGTACGGTATACGTAAAACCTGGCAACGTTAAAATCTAACGTGTTAGAAATTAGTGAACAAATTCGCATTTAGACAAAATAATCGGCCAGAATGACGCAGGATTCGATTAACGACCGACGTAACGGCTACATGGTCGGTGACATGCAAAGACTATCAATAACAATAAGCATAGTTTTCATAAATTGTTTAGTGCAGGTTTATGTAGAATTTCTTCAACTATAGGTCGTGGGTTGTCTTGGTATCTGCTTCCGCTAATTAATTCAGATGGTTTTGTGTGCGAAATTCCTCTGCTTAAATGCTTGCGTTTGCTCCTGTTTAGCAAAGGATTTATTTGAAATTGGGATCATAGTTTCTGAAACATTGTACTGTGGCGAACCACAATACTAAAAATCAGTCCTCATTCACAAGATTTATCATTACTCAACCAGGTCAACTGATTTTATTCCTCGCTGATCACAGATGAACCTAGAACTGTTCACGGTGAACGAGCTTTTCCAGTTGGTGAACGAGCTTTTCCAGTTGGTGAACGAGCTTCTCCAGTTGCAGGACCTAGATTTCGAAACTCTTCATCTGTCCGTTGTAGGCCTACTCAGTTGCATATGTCACTTCGTTCACAAAACTTAAGACTTAACCTACCTTTCTCAAATTGTTTGTCCACCAAATGCTGCTGCTGTGTCTCTGTCTCAGCAGACTGACCTTCTGGACATTGACCTGATTACGGTTTGGTTTTTGTGCGCCATCGGTTGGTGCCACCTTGTGCATTAGATGCCGGTCTCTTTGAAGTTACCAATTACAAGTAGAAACAAAGCCATCAAACAAACAGCTGGACAACTTTACGACCAGTAATCTCAACACAAACATTCTGAATCATACTTATAGACCAGGTCTAGGGTTCAAAACCAACTACTAAACTGGCGTTACTTTCAATGTCTTGCGGTGATATAAATGACTCTTGTCATCGACGACAACATTGACAATAACAGCAATAAGAAAGAACAACGTCTACATAGTATATCACAGATGTTGTTCCGTGTGTCTGTGTGTCTGTGTGCCTACCTGGTCGTGAGCGTTGAGCGCAATGAACGATGGTATCTGTTGAACCCAGCTGATGATTCCGAAGAGCATCCTGGCTGCCAACTCCTGAACGGACTCTCTGTAGATGAACGGACTTCGCAGTGCAGCAGCCGAAGCAGCAGCTGCAGTCGCTGCCGCCGCAGCTGCCGCAGCTGCCGTCATGCCACTGAGGAATCCAAAGGGAGTGATGGGAGGAACGTCAAAGAACGACGATGACGATGACGACGGTGCCATCTGATGTGGTCGCATCATCAGCGCCGTAGCCATTGTCTTGTCTTCTCTGTCTCTTTGCATCATCAACAGCGTCTCTATGTTCAGACTCCCAACAGACGATGACGACAGGCAGGAGGAGGAAAAGCAAGAGGCCGAGGAGGAGGAGGAGGAGCAGGAGGAGGCGGCGGCGGCGGAGGAGGAGCAGCGCATGGCCGGGCCTCCATGGGATGCTTCCCTTGGATGCTGCTTGTAATCCCTCGCTGAGGAGGATTCTCCTCCGCATCTTACGGTCAGTCGGAGATCGATGGGAGTGTCCGGTTGTCCTGGGGAGATGGGGGTGCGGGTCATCACCTGCAGGGACCCACTGCCAGAGGTGGCACTGGAGCAGGCGATGCTCGAAGAGGAGGAGCAGGATGATGAGGCCGTTGCCGTGGTGCCGCCGCCGCCGTGGGGTGCTGGGCGAAACTTGGGTCGTCTCGGACCCCTCTCATGTTGAACAGCTAAAAAAGGACAAGAAGAGAACACGTCGAATGAACGTCACTGCAGCCGACCAACCATTTATCAGGGAATGATCTTACAAACATGCAATGAAGATATTCACTGTTTTATGGCAATTATTTTAATACACTGTAGTCCATGCATGCTGAGCCGAAGCGATTAGACGACTTCTAATCTATTGTATACTGACTAACAACTCTGCATAAAATCTTTCATTATATATTTTATATGCAGCCTATAGCCCTATACATTCACATAGTGTAAGTGAACTCTACATGAACACACAAATAAAAATACTCAATACACAAATAGTTTTAGGTCAATCCGTAAACTCAATTGGTGAACAGAAAGAGAATGTGTTCACCAGTTGTTAAGTTAAAGCTGAGGCAACGGGGAATAGGAATAGAAAGAGAGCCAAAACGTTGAAAATTATTGTCTTCGAAGATATAGCCTAGACTACTGGCATAGGGAAAGATTTAAAAAACAAAGTAGTTGGCCTTGAATATGAACTATGATGTCTTCAAAAACTGACAGAATAGAGTCACTGGATCTGATCGACACAAGATAGTCACTGGATATGTACAGTCATTGAATAGTCTGATGACGTTAGTAACTATATGCAGCTTCGAAGGACTTGCTGAGTCTTAGTCATAATCAATCCAACCACTTAAATCCATTAGGTTGATCCATACTTCGCAGCCTAACCGCAGCAGATATGATATCTAGTCAACATTTAACTAAATCATGCGGCTGCAAAGACAGAAGAACCGGCGCTTCCGTCTTTCCACTTCTCACGCCTAACGATCATTTCCGCCGCTCTGAATGAAGCGAAGGCAGCGGGGTCGACCGCCGTGAGCAGGGGCAGGGGCGACGGCGACTGTGACGGGGCAGCGAGGAGGAGGAGGAGGAGGAGGAGGAGGAGAAGGAGGAGGAGGAAGAGGAGGAGGAGGAGGAGGAGGAGGAGGCGACTGAAGCAGCCGGATATCTGATCGACAAGTGAAAACAGAAGAAGGATGTCGTCGAAGGACACCTTGAATTAAATATGCTCCTGTCCGGGTCTCTATAGAAGCGACGAATCGATGCAGCTCTTCATTCAGACACTGCAGGACGACGACGATGGAGGAGCGATGAATGGCACGACATGGATTGACTCCAGCATGGCGTCGTCTTTTCAGCAGATAGGAGCCAAGACGAAGGAGGAGGAGGGAGGAAGATGGAGAAGGAGGATGGGAGAAGGAGGCATCGTGTGTTGGCCTGCGTGATCATGTCTCCTCCGCCGACGTCGTCACCGCTGCTGCTGCTTCGTGTGTCTCTCTCATTCAGTCTTTGCTGTCAATGATGGCGGGGATCGTCTTGGGTTCGAAGGCAAGTGACAGCAACGACGAGAGACAATGGCTGCTATCTATGGATCCATTGTTGATATTTCCTTGTCTGCTGATGGGATCCAGTCACATGGACAGCCATTCAGCCGAACCCAACCATCGTCTCCTCTCTCCCTCTCTCGCTCTCTGTCTAAAAGCTACTCGATACGAGGCATCGATCCGATGACTTTGACCACACGGAGCTTCAACTCTCAGGCGGCGCAATATCGATCTCATCCGTTTGTCTTTTATCCGCCCTCCCACTCTCCCCCTTTCCTCTTCCCTCTTTCCCCTTCCCTCTTCCCTCTTCCCTCCCCTTCCTCCCCTCCCTCACAGGCGGGCAACTTCTCTCGATAGACACTACATCGCAATCTATTACTTACATACACCTATGAAATATGGCACCAAAGTAATACACCACATGCCACGTCGTCAAATATTCATATACACCTCATGTCGATCACATTGAAGAAGTTGGCAAAAGGCGCTTTGTGAATGTCCCTTCAATGTGCCAATATCTCATTCAGAAAACACATGGAATATAAAACCTGTAGAATAGTTCGAATAGCCGCCCATCGATACGTACATACACGCACATGTATATAGGTCTGTAGACAGTTGTTCATTTCCTAGCGATAGCCTTAGAGATTATGGGAGAGGCCAGGAAAATTCAAACGATGTATCGCTGGGTCACATTCAGGTAGAAGCTCCTCAATGGTTGTATACTGTATAGGTCTCGTGGTAGCTCTTGGGACGAGTTCTTACTGAGCATTGCTGTTGCCCCCGGTGCCTCTCTGAACAGCCCAACGAAGCAATGCAATGCTGGTCACTGGCGGTGAGACTGAGTGCTGCAAGAGAATTGCTCAATCTACCTCTCTATGCCGCTACATGTAGTTCTTCCTGCGCAGGTCTGCACAGAGGGCAAAGCACGTTCTTCGCTCGTCTCTGTCCATCGCCAGTCCATCGGCATAAATTATATACTAAAACTTGCAAGCTAACTTCCTGGCTTCTGGCATCCAATAGACGCCGTTTAAATCATTGACCAGATTCTGAAATCACACAGAAGCAAACTCGTAAAGGCCAAGAAATGTACATGAAAACTGAAAGCTATACTTACTTCGTATCGTATCGTATCGTATCGTATCTAAAATTTTGCAGAGCGCCTCTCGCAGCATAGACTATTCAGAGGCGCTTTCAGCCCGGAAGCCCCGGGGAAAAGAAGCGCCTTACGAGAGCGAGACTCTCGCCCTCTTAAGGCGTTTCTTTTTTCTCGCTGCATGCGAGAGGATGCGTGAGAAATCCCAGACATGAGTTTAGCCCGTAGAAGAGGGGGGGAGGCCATTCCAAGTGGAGGGACCTGTCACAGCAAATGCCCGGCATTGAGCCAAGGCAGATCTAACACGAGGGACAAAGAGGTCCAGACGGTCAGCAGAGCGCAAAGGGCGAGCAGATGTTGCAGAGAGAGGCTCATGCATAAAGTCCGAGAGATATTTTGGTGCAAGGCCAAGTTGAGATTTGGAGACCAATCTTAATCTTAGCGCATCGTCGGCGAAGTCTTTAAAAGAGACGTGAGTCAACTGAACAGAGACCTTTCTGAGCTACACTCATCGCCGTACAATTAACTATGTCAGAAACTGTTTGGTGCTCTTCATGTTAACCCTGAAACAAGGACTCTATATTACAGGAATGGTTACTCTTGAAAATAATGTGTACATACTTTTCACTCTTAAACATAGATGTCGCCCCACTTCAAATTTTGTTTCTAATGTTAAATATGATGCTTTAAATCTCCATCGGCAATTGTATATTTTGCTAACATAATTATTCGTCAATTTGCCTTTACAACTATAATTATAATTGCATGATTTTTATGAAAACAAGATGTGACATTTTCAGGAACCCGATTATCGCCCAAAAGATAGGACTACGAAGCTACATAAGGACTTTCCAGTCCTGTGTATAATAGGTCCTTGCCCTGAATATTTCATGGCTTTGGAAACTCGAATTATCGCTTGTGTCTGTCTTGGAATCGATCGTGATTTTAAGGAAAGAAGTGGAGAATGGAAATTGATGCATGCTATAATTTTATGTCGAAGTACAAATGAAAAGAAGTAATGCAGAATAATAACAACAGAGAAATATCACAAAGGGCGGAGCAGAAAGTTACAGCCAGACAGATAGACTGCTGCAGTCTGTCTATGTCTTGCTGTAGCCCTGTCCTTCTGTTTTCGTCTATCTGCTATTTCCCTGTTAACTGTGCCTTACTTCTTTTCATTTGTACTGCGACTTAAAACTACAGCTGAAGTGATCTGGAAAGGATCGGTCCCTATATATTTGTCTGATCTTGATGTAACTGCGTCCTCTGCTGGTGATGCTCGTGATGCTGCTGTTGCTGCTGCTGCTGCTGAACATGCATCCATTCATTAATGAGAAATAGCAAAGGTGCGTTTTCATGTCGTCACAGTCAACAGGTGAATTGCAGGTAAATTATTACCTAGAACAATACTTGACAAACGAAGAGCCGACGTGCAGCGTCTGAATCAGAGAGGTAGTGGGGAGATAGGGGTACGGAGGAGACCAATGAACGAAGGAGGTTTATGCGAGGGAGGGAGGGACGGGGAGAGAGCGGGAGGGAGTGCATGTGAACTGGGCGTCTGGTCAGCGCCGCCGAGCGCCGTCTTCTTAGTCGCCATTAGCGGTCAATTGTCCATTAGTTACCGGTTCTCAAGTCCGTTCACCGTCGTCGTTTATGGTGATGGTCGGACGGACGGACGGACGAAGGGATGCAGTGGGACGAAGGGACAGACGGAGAGACGAACAGAGGGGCAGAGGGAGAGAGAGCAAAGGCTGCGCTCGGGCGACGAATAACATCGTGACATCTTGTTCGTTCACACGGCTTTTGATCGGCGGCGGCGGCCGAGGGGCGATGGGGATCGATTGAGACATCGAGAGCAACAAGAAGACAGAACAGACTTCAGCTGCTGCTGCTGCTGCGGCTGCTGCTGCCAAGAGATGATGGCGTTCGTAGAAGAACGCTTCAGCTGTAACCAGGTAGGCGTGTACCTGCTGCAGCAGCAGCAGCAGCAGCAACGATAGAAATAACAGTGGGCAGATCAACGAGCCATCAAAAGGAAGGCATTGAAAAAGTGTATCTTGCTGAACAGATACAAAGACGGACAAACAAACGGACAAACAAACGGACAGACGAAGGAACTGACTGACAGACGGACGGAGGACGGAAGGAGGACGGAAGGACGGACGGACGGACGAACATTTACAAAAGCAACAGTTACTAAATTACGTTCAACTGAAACAAACGAGCCTAACTAAATGACAGTTGGGTAAATCTCTGCTATGTGGGATGGAATTAGTAAACTAGTCATGCATCAGCGATGAATGATTGGCTGTTGATGTTGGTTATGTTTTGGACATAAGGGTGAAACAGTTATCATGAAGAATAGATTGAAACAAGCTTGGAATTATGTAGGTCGAGAAAACGCTAAATCAGTTGGGCGTATCAATATGAGAAAGAAGCAGGTGTAAGTGATCTCAACGAGGCTCTGGTCTGTGGCTACGATGGACTTGTAAAGAAGTCAAGATGCACTTCTAAAAGTGGATGAGTAACGATAAGAAAGGGCAATGACTGTTGAGGAATACGAGGGCGAATACGAGGGCGAGGGCTAAGAGAACCAGGAGGGAAGTTAGAGGGAACAGGTAGGAAGAGGTGAGACAAAACGGGATTCTGAATGAGGAAGACGACGATGATCATGTAATAATATGTGTAGGGGTCTACGTATACCGTCTTTGTTCATGTCGACCTGTAGGCATTTGTTGAGTCGACATGCTCTGCACTGGTTGCGATGAGTTCTGTCGACGGGACATTGGCCACGTGCCGCACCCTGCGCCTTGCACGTGTAGACGCGGTTCTTATGGACGCTGCGCTTAAAGAACCCAGAACAACCTGCAGAACACGTGCACAGAACAACAGCGCTCGTGAATAAGCTGGTGCCCAGCGCTTAGCCTTCAAGTGGCGCTTTAGAAATTTGAAGTTTACGATTACGATGATAAACTTACACTGTGATGATGACGACGACGACGACGATAGAAAAGGTGATCTAAATAACGCCAATTAGAAAGCGTCGTCGACTAGTTTCTCTCGAAGCGGCGCTATACAAATTTCTGATTACAATTATAATTACAAAAATGACAGCGATGAACGACGAGTAGCCTATAGGCCTACACGATTAGGAATGCGTGAATCTTCTCACCGTCACAGCTGTAGATGCCGTAGTGCTTTCCAGAACTCTTGTCTCCGCAGACGCGACAGGCGATGTCAAGCAGACGATCCTCTGCAGATAGATAGATAGATAGATAGATAGATAGACAGACACACATACACACAGACAGACAGACAGACAAATAGACAGACTCTTCTCTAACACTTCCCTACGAAAGGGTGGCGTTGTGAGGGTCTTATGCCGTCGAATTGAGGCCCCAGTTCCAGTTGTTTGACAAAGTGCATATTTTGAATTGTTATCTTGAAGCGCTTGATAAACCGACATAGATGAAGCAGATGCAGATTGAAAACAGTCTCTATACGTTGTAATTCTGACCAGTTAGTTACGCTCTGGCAATTTGCACAACGGACAACTTCTCCCAGAGGTCGAGATATTTGCGCATAATTCGAGGATAAAATTCAGTTCATTTAATCGATTGCTCGGTTCAATGCCTAAACCTAATTCCTCTCACTATCAATAATAATTATAAGCCTTAAACATTCAACGCGCAACCATGGGCGTCCGCATGAATTTTTGTAGAGGGAGCAAAGATTTAAATAGTTGGCACCCCCGTGTCTAACGAGGGTGCCGAAAGCAAGCCTCGGCGCTCGCTCCAACGATTAGGCTATGGGCCTGCTGTCGAGGATCCCAACAGCAGCCAGCGCTTTCGGAAACATTTGATTTGATATGGGGCCTGTTGTTAGGATTCTGGCATCCTTTTTCAGTTATACCTGAACGTTTATTTAAAAAACAGAACTGCTAAAAATTTCAGTGTTGTTATATATTAAAATTGGGTAGGTTATCGTTTGTAGATTAGTTTAGATAAAAATCAAAATGTGAAAAAATTACAGCCATGCATTGTTAAAAACTAAGTTGATAGCTAAATTAAGTAGGCCTATGACTGAAGTCTGATTCTTATTCTTGAAATAACAATTGCACTCGTCTGTGTTCATGTCCAAACTTATTAATCACCGTGTCAACGAATCCGTCTTTGTTTTCTTAAATCTTTTTGCGATGTATAGTTGTACACAGTAGCCTACACTCATCATACAGAAGCCTGATAAACGGTCGTCACTGATTGTTGAACGAATCCACGTTTTAACCCTTCTTAGCGTACTAAAATTATCTTTCTATGGTGCTCTTCATGAACACGTGGCAACTTTAAAAATAAATAATGATCAAGGACTTACCTAAATAATTGGGTTTTTTTCGCATTGAAAATCGTGTTGTAATGATCATAATAATCAAAAGATTCAATTTGTGTAAAAAATATGCGCTAAATCCAGGGGTAGCAAATGCCTTGCTCCCCCTGCGGAAGCCCATGCGCGTTACACTTCAACTGTTCAAATTATCCAACCAAAATTAACGCTTTGCAGGCTGCGCAACGTAGTCTGGATGTCCCGTCGGCCTCTCTGCTTTCACAGCTCAGCAGCAGTTAGTCATCTGTTCTAATTGTAAAATTATTAGAAGACTTTGCCTCGTGAGCTTTTGATGGTTGAGAACAGATGTAACAATGTCGTAATGACAACTTATTGAAACATTTTCTGGCTACGCTGTATAGCCTAGTGTCCACGTTACAGCACGTTGATCTCGTATTATTCATTATTATTACTCATTCATTATTATTCGTTAGTCAGAACGACGCTCATAAACAAGCATGACTGTAGGCTAGGGCTAATTCTATGAGAAATTTGTCATATGCAACGGCAGCAAATATGCGTCTAACTGGTAGACACACAATTGAAGGGGTGAAGGGTAACTTCTATAGAATTATTAAATGCTCCCGTCCGCTCTGCTGGACTATTATTAAGATCGGACCCAGACCAAAAAGAGTCGGTTTGTTTTGTGAAGATCAATCGACGAAATTAGAGGAAGAGAAGGATTGATAGGAAGAAGAGAAGAGGAGGAGGACGCAGAAGATTAGGAGACGAATTGGTGGCAGATGAAGAGGAAGAAGAGGAAGAGTTGGGACAACAGAGGAATATTAATCCCTCGGCTATAGTGTCTTTGCAATTTCCGACAAGCACGAACAATATCGGTCAACATAATATAGAAGAGTTTGACAGTTAGGCGAATCGTTTTTAAGTTGACAAGAAGCATCAAGCATCATCATCATCAGGACAAAGCCAGCTGCCGCATTTGAGATCACGATTAAAGCCACGACCGACACACACAGGAAGAGAGGCCGCCTCCGCCCCCACCCCACCCCCATGCAGCAGAAGGAAAGCCAACAGAACCGACGACGACGACAACGAGGCCTATCTCCTCCGCTCGATGCCTACAACTGAAAGCACATGCCACTCCTCGACTCTATTTTCCTGCTCCGTAAGATCACTTATTCGCTCATGCTATTATAGGCCTATGCGGCGGAGGCAATCCTTTCGAACAACTGTCGTCTGTCATATTAAGTCGTGGATTGACAGCGAAAGACATCACTTACAGCTCAGCAGCTGAATAGGCATCAAAACATCGTCGATGCTCAACGATGTCACATCTTTCCATGCAACAGTAGAAGACTATTACAAATAATTTATGAGATGCTATTATAGAGAATTTTCGACAGCTCTTAGATAAATGCAGTTCTAAAGGATCGAATGTTGAGTTTTCTTGCTAAATTGCATTATAACATAAAAGTTTCTCTCATGCATATCCGTCTGCATAATCTAATATTAATATCGTACTATGGCATTGTTAGTGAATAATTGTGCATGATGAAAAAGTTGCGAACTTCATATAAAATTCAACTGAAGCCCATTCGAGAGAGTTCTGAAGACGCTATATAAAAAGATGCATATAGGAGTACACAGACTACTTATAGGTCTACAATCGGCCTTCACAATAAGCATCAGACGTCAAAAGTTTGAAAATTATGAAAATAAAAACAATGTGAATATCAAAGCGAAAAATGTCTAAAACAAAGCTTGCTTTAAATCTGCCTGTGAATATGTGCACGCCCATTGTTTTTGTTTATTGTTCTCAACAGGTAGGAGAAATTCACGACATTTTACAAGATAACAGAACACGACATAATTATGGCAATGAAGCCCACATGTCAGTCTATGGAAAATCTCGATCAGCGTTATGCGTCTAACACCCTTGTGTTCTCTGACTCTCATTCGCTGTCTGTCTGTCTGTCTGTCTGTCTGTCTGTCTGTCTGTAGTAAGCCTAATTGTCCTAGTACGAATTGCAGTGCATTCGAATCGAGGATTCCGGAGAGCCGACGATTTCGCCCATTGACTCTCCCCATCACCAGATTTACAACTGAAGCGCAGTGCATTCGAATACTCTCTCATCTTGTTGCTGAGGTGGAAATGCGTAGACCCTATAGGCGCCCATCGCGGACAAGCAGATCCGTGATTTTCCGATCAGTAATGTCCAACCCGTTTTATACGGCTATTTACGGTTCTCGAGGGCAACTCGAAAACTTGTAAAATAAAGAAATAACATGTAGGCCTACTGTTGTCGACGACTTCCAAAGTTGTACAAGTGGAATACATTGGCCAACGGCGTTCGCTAACCGAACTCATGAATAATAATGATCATCACATTTAGGCGTAAACGATAAACGAATGTATGGTCTGATTGTCGTTCAAAAGACATCTAAGCCACACCTGAGATGTAGATTGGAGCATAAAGTGATTCAAAATACACGAGAACATACAGTCTATGCGAGTGAGTGACGCTTTTGTTTTTGCCCTTGTTTGCTTACTATAAAGGAGTCATAGAGAACTACAGAGAAGTTCAAGAAATGGCAGAGAAAAGACAGGAATCGTGTCGTTTAATTCCTTTTCCTGGCTGAGGACAGAACTCTATCGACGAGTATGAGGAGCAGGACAAGGAACAACAGAAGAAACTCATTTTCATTGGCTTTCAAACATCTGGATATCTACTTGATTTTCATCTGACTGACAAATCGCGACTCAGATTCGCATTTCAGTATATGAACTTGCGCGCGTCAAAGTTTTAAGAATAATAATAACAGAGAAGAAGGCAGAAGTGCTGTAGGAGTTAGAAGAAGAAGCACAGAAGAATAGTGGAGAATAGTAGAATAGTGGAGAATTGTAGAATAGTGGAGCTCGTAGGTTTCTGGATTGTAAATCAGAGTTGCTTTTCATGCATTTATTTTTGAAAGTGCATGACGAGGAGTGACGAGGAGTGAAGCAGTCTTGTTGAAAGTTACGTCTCTCCGCCATTGTATTTCTGTAGACATGAGTTTTATAATTAGATCTATAGCATGTCCTGTGACGTGGGAAAACTCGTTAAAACAATTACAGCCCTGCTTCAGACCGATGTGTTAGAAAGGGATCGGCGATGGTCGAGTGGTTGGGATGCGGCTGTCAGCTCAGAGGTCGGAGAAATTCAAGTCACCGTCATTTCAAAGGGATATTGAAGATATGTCTCTTCCAATAGAACCCTAACGAGTTCGGGTATTGAATGAATAGGTCTACAGCCACTGTAGATTGTCGGTGGGAAGACCATGTGGTAGAGAGAGAGAGAGAGAGAGAGAGAGAGAGAGAGAGAGAGAGAGAGAGAGAGAGAGAGAGAGAGAGAGAGAGAGAGAGAGAGAGAGAGAGAGAGAGAGAGGACGGGCAATCCACTCTCATATGCTGAGACTAAGTAAATGAAGGCACTGACAAAGCCATTGGTTGTCTATAGGAGTTCGCTTACGTGGCGATTGTTCATCTCCCTTATATCTAGGTTACATGTTGCAGAAGAGCGAAGACAGGTCACACCGGTCTTCTGTCTCTTTCGTGTCTTTTGCTAAATGCCTCAGCGTAACGTTACACAAACAGACGTTTGCTCATCAGCTGCATTGTAGCGAAATAATTTGGTTATCAAATCTATTGTTAAATTAACCTGTTTAATTAATTAATTAATTAACATAGGGCTTAGAATAAGCTAATCAATTAAAGTGGCGTCTAATTAGTAGAGTGGCGCTAAAATATAATAAGTTAAACACTAAAGGAGCCGTCTAGTGCTATGATTTTCAGAGTTACTGGATGTGATGCAAAGTTCCTCTCAGGCTAGGTCGACGCCGCTAAGCTTACTATTTTAAATAATAGCACTGCATTCATATAATGCCATCCGCCATCAGCTTGTCTGTGGCACGACCTCAAATAAGGCCTTTTAGACACAAAGTGTGAAGTTGGAATTGTCAAGTGTGCTGTAGGAGTTTGTAATTACACAACTGTGGATTTCTGAGGTCATTAAAATTTGGCTGCACAGTTAAACAAGAGTTAAGAAACGGAAAAATGTTAACTGCAGGAATTGCACTACTCAGTTTTTATCGAATGACTTTCTTATAGTTACTCACATGCAACAAATGAACTAATTATAGCCTGCAAGATGCTACCGTGGCATCTTGCAGTCGATAGACCTCATCGAAACATTTACTCTAGCATTATCATGACCTGTAGACAATGATTACAATAAATATAATCAGTCAGTTTTGCATTTTTCATGGTTTCTGATGGTTTGCATACGCTGAGTCATAGCTAGTCAGACCCACTTATGAGTTATGATTACAATCATTTAGCAAATAATAACATAGTGCACCAATCATAATTATTTTTAAAGCATTAATCTGTGCGCATTTTATCTCAAAATGCCAAAACTTTTGCGGTTCCACGTTCCGCAAAAATATTGCAGATTGTTGTTCGGTCTGGCCTACTAATAATATCCTCTATGGCCAGGAGAGGTGCTGCCGGAGCCACCACGTACTCCTTGCCGACCGACAGTCCCCAACCGACATCATTCCAGTGTCCAGTGAAATGTTTTATTATTGTAGTCACTGGTGTGTGAACCTTGACCGGAATTCAATCTTCCGTTCACATCCAACCCCAAGAAGCAGCAATAGCTTCAACTAGCTCTTACGAAATAACTTTACGAAAGACACCGCTGCGGAAATATAGAATAAGCTTAGTTTATAGTTGGCCTATATTAAAGTATAGCATTCATAATATAGGGTAGGCCTAGTAGAGTTTCAGCGCGCTTCAACGGAGTCTCCTTGATAGGCAAATACCGTTCAGAAGTAAGAAAGTTGTCGAGCGCGTGCCATAATTATGCAGACTTGTTTGAGCTCTACTTTTTCTAAAGCTAAAGGCGCCACAGAAGTCATCTGGAGCGATGGTGGAGCCACTCCGATCCTGCCTTCCATCTGGAGCGATGGTGGAACCACTCCGGTCCTGCCCTCCATCTGACCGTATTAGATTCAAACAACAGCGCAAACATGCTTCATCTGTCAAGTCTACACACTTAACTTATTGATCTCTGATTGAGCTCTGTTCAGTGATCGATTACCGAGTAATTGCTCGTGAAGGACTTGCTCAAGGTCCATACACAGTAGACTAGAGAATGGCCGATTGGCGTCGTTTGACGTTTTCCGATTCCGGATATAGTAACCGAATATTTGATCTGCTTTTTCAGTCGAATCCGGATTCGATCCGATTAATCAGCTATATTTATTTTCATTTGCAAAGATATAATAATCAAAGCTAAACCAAGAGATGTAATTCAAACGAGAGTTTTTTCACTGAACGATTGCATTATTTCACACGGACGTTCAATGATGAAGATTAAGTATTACCGCAGGAGGTCAACAAAACAGTTTACTTTTTTGTATTAATGAAAGAAAAACTTGTTTTTTGTCAAAAATATTACTTGTTGATATTTGAATTGGTAGTCCTGGGCTGCGCCGATTCCGATTAATACCGATTACCGTAAAATCCGGCCATGACCGATTTTCAGCCGAATATTGGGCCCTTCCCAAATACACAGTAACCGTCTTAGGAGAATCGAACCCACACTGTCCGCGTTACATGGCGAGCGGTCTAACCAATTGACTACCGTGTTCCACTTGGCTATCATTCACTAGGATATCATTTCATGTGGATGATGATTTGGTGCGCCATAGGCACCAAGCCCAGGACACTTACATAGAGCCTACGTTTACATATAGTTTGGCAATTTATTTAGTTACTTTACCTATTTGATTTTGTTTGTTTGTTTTAAATTTTGTACTGCAGTGTTTTGTTATTTAGTTGTTTGGCTATGATTTAGCCCTAAAATTGTTATTTAAGTTGAATTTTCTATAACTATATGATCATAAAAATCGTCTTGCCATCAGCAAATGTAATATGGAAAAGGGGCAGCCCTGCAATAGCGGATTATTTTATCCTTTAGGGCTGTCCAGTTGACGGCATCAGCAGATTAACATTTTTTTTTAAATGACTGATTGTTGATTAATTGTGCTGTTGTTGATTCAATAAACGGCTGATTGATTACTTTACCTATGTAGCTGTTTTCCTCTACCTTTAGGAGGTTCAGTCAATTAACTTATCCTTATCCGGTCAAAAACTGAATTTCTACGACTGGGCACTCCACGGCAGCTGAAAGCAAACTTCAGAGACTCGCTTGGCGTGACTCATTCTGTTCGTAACTTGGTTGATGTCTTTAACTCTACAAAGTCCTGTACAGACTGTGTCAATTATAATCTGTCAGTCGGCATACATGCGTATTCGTGACTACTTAGGCTACACAGATCATGACAGATGTAGGCGCCATGTCTCTATGTCTGCTAGGATATTTGTGGTGATTGCTTTGGTCCTTAGTCGCCTTGATCACTGCAAATCGCTTCTTATTGACAAAATATTGGGGGGCCCGATAGCGCATTGGATAACATCTGGCGTAGAGAGCGAGAGGTACCGAGTTCGAGTCCCGTAGGGCGGATATGCTTTGTAGGCTGCTTTTAGCGCCGTGTATTGCAGGCTGTCTGTTCTGTTAGTAGTTAAGATTGTTTCAATTGCATAACATGTAAATGTACAGCGCAGTGCGTTTGTCAGGCGCTTGATTAAAGAAAATATATTATTATTATTAATATTATTAAATTTAATTTGGATAAACTCCAAATTGCTCAGAACTCTTTGGCAGTGGAGCGTAACATCAAGATCTGAGAATATGACACCCGTACTTAAATCGTTGCATTAGTTTCCTCTTTCCTGTTCAGAAAAGAATTTCTTTAATATTGGGGCTCGTAGTTTATAAAAATATTGAACTGTAGCCATCCACAGTATTTAAAATCGGTCCCTACTCCTCATTGTTATCACTATTCAACGAGGTTATCTGATGCCTCTCTCTGGTCGTAGGCCTATACCTAAAACTAGAACTATGCTGGGTAAATGGACGGTTTTATCGTTGGACCTAAATTCTGGAATTCTCTCAATATCTCTGAATTCTGCTCAGTTGTTGACGTAATTTCGTTAACATTTTAAAACTTATCGTTTTAAGCGCATTGCCATCATACTCCAACGCTTTAACGCCATCGCCTTCCTAGGCACCTTTGCTCCGCCTGATCTTGACGAGGTTTAGCCCTCCCAGAATGCATTTTTGTATCTCCGGATAATTTTTTAATTCCTGATGGATCTGAGGTACCTCGGGTAATAATAATAATAATAATAATAATAATAATAATAATAATAATAATAATAATAATAATAATAAAAATGCTGTTGCCTTCCGAGGTACATTTGCTCAACCAGACACTGCCGAGTGAGTTGCCGTTCCAGACCACCATCAGTAACATCTCCGGATGATGTTTGGATCGCCTGAGAGATTATTAATACCTCGGGCAAAAAAATAATATAGCATAGTAGGTCCTACAGCATAGTATATTATGCCATAGTATAGCATGATATAGCATAGCTAAGTATAGACTATAGCATGGCATAGCATATCCGGAATTTTCTGTTTGTCTCCTTCTGGTCTCTAAGACCTCCCGATCCGACGAAGACTGTTTCGGTCGAAGGGATCTTACAACGAAGTCTTTTGTCTTAAGAAAACAGCGCCAGATTAGATTATGTTATCACAAATAAGTCATTGGTCAGTGGTGGTCGACTGATGACCTGTGGTCATCGTCGTCTGCAGAGGGTCACCTACCTCGTCTTGTTTCTGGCAGGATTTTCTTCATTTTCAGTCAGACCAGTTGATCTCCGTTCGCCAGGCTATGACTACACGCAGAGAGCGAGCGAGATTGGCTGTCGAGCGGTTGGTCTTCTTCTTCCTCCCTCGTAGAGCAGGTACTTTTGTCTGTCTAGATATCAACTGAAGATGAGGATTGCCTTTCAGAAAGAAACAGCGACATCCCACTGTGACTGTTCTCAAGCGAAGCCGTCGTCGTCGTTTCTCCCTTCGTCTCCTTCGATCCGTCTCTCTCTCTCGAAGAAGAAGACGAACCAGTCTCCGGATGACTCCTCCTCGTCTTCGTCTTCGTCCTCTTCGTCGTCTTCGTCGTCGCAATAGTTGTCCGTGTCGTTGCTAGAGGGCCGAGAGATTTTGACTGGAGTGCGCCAGAAGTTAATCTGTTAGGAAGCTATCGGTCGGCGAGAGATGCTACTTTAGATCGTCGTCAGTTGCTGCTGCTGCTGCCTCTGCTAGTGCCGCCGCCTTTGGTGCTTTCGTTGGTGGTGCTGATGTTAAAGCCGTGTCTCTGTTTGCACTTCTTCTTGAGCGGCGTAAGCTGATCAGTACATTCGTCACGCGCTCCTCCTCCTCCTTCTCGTATGCTCCTCCTCCTCCTCTCCTCCTCCTGCTATGCTCCTCCTCCACCTCCTCCATTCTCCTCCTCCTCTTTCCCTCCGTCGCATTCTCCTCCTTCCAAAGGCATTGGTTTACGATGAAAGGACACGAGATAAGCAGCCCGCCCGCCGCTGCCGGCTCAGCCAGGGCAGACAGCAGCGGCGGCAGAGGCTGAGCCGGTGGCGGCGCCTTGGGCCGTTTGAGTGAAACTTTGGGAACTTGGACAGGTGTTCAAAGAATTAAGTCGTCAGTGACGCGAGATTGGCTCTCGCTGCCCCAGATCAATTCTGACGGCGGCGACGACGAAGGCAGCGGAGGCAGCGACGGAGGCAACGTTGTCTCGATCGATGGCTACGACGACGGAGCCTTTGATGCACGGGGGATCGACGGTCGAAGGAGGAGGAGGAGGAGGAGGCAGGGGATGAGGGAAGCAGGAGGAGGAGGAGGGAGGGAAGGAAGGGCAGGACGACGGAAGAAGGGTCTGAGGAGAGCAGGAGGAGGAGGAAGAGGCAGCTGTATGAAAAGAAAGAGGGAGAGGAGCTGCTGTCTCCGTGTGCTGTCAGCCGTATACAGAAGACGCCGATGCTGCTGCTGCTGCTGGCCTTAAGGAGGTCGGAAGTGGAGATAATGTCAGTCGATGGATAGACAGGACTAGGGATCGAATCCGAGGACCTGGCAAATTCGACGTCTACCTGCATAGACGTAAATAGGCCTACACAGAGATGTCTGTCATGGTCCACCACGGCGAATGACGACATTCGACTCCAGAGAGAGACAGAGAGAAGAGAGACTGCCAGCTGCAGTCAGCGTTGACACCAACGGTCATTCGATCAGAAACAATTACTGCCAATAATTCATCACCTTTTGACTCGCGACACCAATAGCTAAAGGAATGCATAACATGTTAGAAGTTACTGATCCCATTCCAAGTATTGGATCAAAGACTTTCGATAGAAGGCGAATAGTATAATAACAACTTTCCAAAGTTTTTGGGTCATGATTTCATCGTTTGATGGTTTAAACTTATTGGTTAAATTCCATTAAATCAGAGTTACTGTAGGCCTACATTAACCAAATGGTATCCATGATCATTGAATCCCCATGATATAGGCTACACTTTTGTTGCCTTGAAAGTACCTTTGACAATCGTACGTCGACTTCGTATTTTGAGAAGCAACATAAGACACCGACGACACGGTGGCAGAATTGCGGCTTTAGTCTGTTAAACAGTGGACAAGTCTTATAGGGCTGTATGCTAGAGAGCAGGAATCAGAAGCTGGCAGTCGTCGGGATTAACGCCGAAGATCTCTCGCTGGGCGGCGGCATTGGGAATTTGAAACCATGCACACAAAGGTTGCAGCGTTGATAGAATGCATGTAACTAAAAACTTCTGCCTTCATTATTGGGTTTTAAGATTAAGGATTGACTCCCTTCCCCCAGTCATGGGTGACGTTTGGAGAAGCAGCAAAAGGATGGAAGCCTCATTAGGCCATAATTATATTGATTTAGATCTTCCATCAAAGTAGTTCTACTCTAGATTTCATGTTCCATCCGACCTCTGCTTGCGTCTACGGTAGACACCGGCCATCTTGTATTGACACCAAACGAAGGATCAGTTTTTGTCAGAACTGCCATGGCATTATGTAGCGTTGGATAGAGACGGAAAAGCTTTAGAAACGGATATTGACCTCTTGTGACTTTTTCCGATATGGTCAGAAGGGTCCGTCGATCCTCACGGATGAAATCAACGCCAGCAGAGTTAATCGGACCCAGTGCTTTGAAGGGTAGAAGCAGAAGTGCAGATGTCAACTTCGGGAATCTCTCGGTTTAACGTATGACAGACTGTCTGCCGCGGCCACAGTTGAATTTGCTGTGTGAGCAAGATGAGATGACACACATAGATACGTAGCCTGCAAACTATGGCGCCCAACGAAAGATCTTTACCGGTCACCCAGGGAACCAGTTTAAGGGTTACTGTCTGATCTCTCGCTATCTGAGCGAAACAAACCTGTTGTCTCCTTAGTACTTGTCACAACCAGAGTCTTCTGGATGACAGCCAGACTATGTCATTCAAGACAAATGACGAAAAACAATGAGCAAACGATTTAATGCTGGTCATCATAGGCAAGGCCGTATTTATGGGTGTGTTTTGGGTGTTTAAACACCCCCCGAAAATAAATTATGTATAATATAAATATTGCATTTACTAACATATACGGTGTAAGAACTAAGAGCACTCGTGTGAACTTAGATGATGCAGCTTTGAGACTCACAGCGCTCCTCCAAACCCCTTATAGACGGTTGACTTGGTTTCTTGTCGGCTTGTTCAAGAACGAGTAAACACCCCCCGAAACAAAATCCTGGCTACGGCCTTGATCATAGGGACAATAAAATCCACGCAGAAGAACTGACGAGGTTCTAGAGATGAAGGTCCAACTGATATACTTCAACTCTGCCTCTTTCCATCAAATTTACAGATCACCTGATGAAATTGGAAGAGCGTCGTTTAGCTAGTCTCTGAAATGAGAAAACTGTCTGCCGCCAACCGCGCTCCATCACTCAGCTTCAACCACAGGTCGCCGCCTGTCCCTGGCAACGGGTCAACACTAGTATAGAGGAAAGTGTCTTGTTGCGAGCCATTAAACAAATCACCCAGATGCACGACTGCGTATCAAAGTAATGGGTCGACACAGGTCTTCCTTGTTGAGGATCGGTCGGAAAATAAGCTGGTGGACAGAATGGCAGAGCTTGGGAATGGTCGAAAAAGTAGCACTACGCATGACATCACGTCGTCAGTGAAAACATTTACGAAATCAAAAATAAAAACACGATTTTGTGGCATAACTCTAATAACTCGAAGCGTTGTGTCTGCTTCCGCCTCAGTCCTCACAGTTAGCCTTCAGTCCGCTCACGATGGTTGAGCTAGAGCCTTCCAGGAGTCTGGGACGGCTGCAAAATCGCAGAACCTCAGTCTAGAACCAGCGCATAACCTTCCTCCTTAAGCATATTGCTAAAGGGGCAAGTCTAGTCTGCAAACTAAGCTAGACCTCGAGCAATATGTTTAAGGAGGGGGTCATCAATTCTCTGGTGCGCCATCAAGTCTGGAGGGTAAGCCCGATCCTGAACATGCGATACCTGCGTCTCAACGCTGCACTATTGGCCATCTGAGATGTGCGAATGCGGATGGGTCGACAGGACAGTGGGCCCTGTGTCATAGACGAAATTATTGTTCAGCCTAATCAACGATGATAGGCTATGTTAGCTCCAGGACAAGGGATACAAATAATAATTATTATCCTAATATTACTTGGATGCTTTTCTACCTGCTTCTATCTCGGTAGCAGCACCCGCAACCTCAGCTGATCTAGTGCGGTGCGATTCTGCCATTTGATTATAATATATTCACCCAGCTGGTTACAAAATGCATCCATTTGATTATAATATATTCACCCAGCTGGTTACAAAATGCATCCATTTGATTACATATGCATTCGTTTGTCTACATAATTATGTATCCATGAGTGGCACATTACGCAATTTGCGCTAAATTATTTGACATTCGTTTTTTTATTAGCAGGGAAGCATTCAGTAGGGGTCTGTGAGTAAAATGAAGTAAATTTCATCCAGGATTCACATTAGATAATCTATTAACAAATTAAAGTAGGTTAAGTCTCATCCAGGATTCACACATTTAATTGCTAATCTAGTCTAAGAGAAATGAAGTAAATTTCATCCAAGATTCACACATTGACTAACTTAATCTATGCAGGGCCGTTTTAAGGTCGTCGTAGGCCCTAGGCACTCTTGCATTCGTAGGCCCCAAAGTAACCACCAGCTCTGAAATCGAAAACGAGTTATATTAAGCCTAATGCGGGAAATGACATTTGAAGACGTTTTAAGTCTAGCCTTTATAATGGCGGGCCAGTGACAGTATCTTTCCAGCAATTGGCGGGCCAGGGTGCCGAAGGCGCCTAAGCAAAACGAAGCACTAGGGATCTGGGAGCCCATCCTCCAGAAATTTTTTTGCAAAACCAAATCTTAAATGGTGCAGTTTTGGTCAGTCAATATCTTACAGATTTAAACAAATTAAATTAGAATGACAAATTTCCTTTTTTAATTTTCGCGTCTAATTCAATGTTAAATTAAACTTATTTTTTATATTTGTCAATTTAAGACTTTCGTAGGCCCCTGAAATGTTCGTAGGCCCTAGGCAGTGCCTACTGTGCCTATTGGATAAAACGACCCTGGATTGGACAACGACGACTATCTTCCCTTGCGCTACTTTCAATAGAAAATCAGTTAATGCTGGAAATGACATTTGAAGATCTTATATGTGATTTTGCTAATGCAAAGAGCCGTAAAGTTCACATAACTTAGACTGTTGAACAGCTTAACTTAACATTAGACCCTGTAAGTTCACATCTTAAAGTTAGACTGTTTAAGTACAATTATAAAAATGATTAAAGTAGAATTTGAAATTTTTTTCATTTTCGTGTCAAATTCAACCATTAAATTTGTTTTTCAATATCTCATTTTCAGACTTTCGTGGGCCCCTAAAATGTTCGTGGGCCCTAGGCACAGTGCCTACTGTGCCTAGTGGATAAAACGGCCCTGAATCTATGAACAAAATGAAGTAAATTTGATCAGGATTCACACATTGACTAACTTAATCTATGAACAAAATGAAGTAAATTTTATCAGGATTCACACATTTGCTAATCTAATCTATGAACAAAATGAAGTAAATTTCATCCAGGATTCACACATCAAATTTTGCTAATCTAATCTAAATGCAGTAAATCTTATTTAGGGTTCACATATATTAGCTAATCTAATCTGAAGACTTCTATAGCAAAATATAGTCCTTCGACAAAAGATGGTCGTTTCGTAGCAAAGTCACGTGTTCTAAAATCACAAGCCACTGAACGCAACAGTTGAGATCCATCGGCTTTAGAGTGTTTCTTACAGGTGGTTACAAATCCATATAAACCTTTGTTCCCTATACGTTCATCGGTTGTATCATCTATCCAGAACCCACGAGAAACATATGTCCGTTCTCCGTAGACTCCAACGCCAAGTGACAGTTGGCACTACACACAGACAGAAACCTAGACATACAGATAAACGGACGGACAGACATCCAGAGAGGAACAAGATGAAGCATGCAGAGAGACTGACAGAGACAGATGCCCGTCGTATCTTAGAGCAGATCGCTCGCTCTTCGCTGTCGTCTGTGCATCTATAGGGTTTTTACGTTGATCGGTTTAAAGGACGAGATAGTCTTAGTCTCGTTGGGTCTTAGAGGCAGCGACAGCAGCAGTAACACCAGCAGCAGCAGCAGCAGCGGTGGCGGTGGTTGTGGTCGACGATGGTCTGCTGCAGATGTAGAGCGTACATGAAGACAACTCTGCGTCCGTCCGTTCGACTGACAGCACGACCTTCTAAGTCGCTCTTCATCCGACATTAATCGTCTTTCGTTTGGCGCCAGATTTGACACCTGCAACGACAGCCACGCCACCTGTCGAGACAACCGATACACCAGCGGTGGCAGCGGTGTCCTATAGTAGGCACACTACACGAGTGACGTACACAGCTGCAGCTAGACGGGCCTTGAAGACGAACATTACGCCTACGTCACATTTCATTTGTCAACTGCACCATAGGATAAAATGCTTTTCAATTTCATATTTGCTGAATATCAATTGGCTTTCTCGAATCATTCATTCATTCATTCATTCATTCATTCATTCATTCATTCATTCATTCATTCATTCATTCATTCATTCATTCTGGAGATTTATATTTAGCGCCCTTCAAGAAATCTACTCAGAGGCGCTCCCAGCCCAGCCACGGCAAAAGAGAAAAGTCTTGAGTGATTTATAAAACCCAGTTTGATAGGTCAAAGGCAGCAAACGCAGCTCCGATGGTAGGTCATTCCAGATGGAGGGGCCTACAACCGAGAAAGCTCGGCGCTGCCTAGCAGTCAAGCGAGCCCGTGGAATTAGAAGTTGCCCCATCGTCGCGGAGCGAAGCGCCCGACGCGCTACAACGTCGGACACTGGGCGGCAGAGATCGCGCAGGTAAGATGGAGTACAGCCAAGGATGCAACGTGAAACCAACGCATCAACCCGGTATGGGATCCGTTGGGCCACAGGTAACCAATGCAACACATCGCGCATGTAGGCAGAAACAGAGCCGAATTTGGGAATTCGCCCAATGAGCCGAGCGCAGAACTCGATCTAGTCGCCCAAGAACCCCAAGGGGGAGGCCAACGAGGATCGAGCAACAGTGGTCAATTCGACTAGTGGTAGTGCGTCATGAGAAAGAGAGCGAGAAACCACTCGGAGCTGGCGAAGCTGGTAATAACAGCTTCGAGAGATCAAATTCACGTGTTGAGAAAGACCAAGTTCTTGGTCAAGGGGTGAGGCCCAGGTCACGAACCGTGAGGGAGAAAGTTATCTCAGGAAAGACCTGAGCAAGCTGGAGCAAATCAATTTTATCTAGTTTCCAACGGCCACCTAGCCAAATAACTGAGTCTTGGAGGGATTTAAGAGAAGTCGATTAGAGGTCATCCAAGAGAAAAGGACATCTTTTGTTAGGCGCATCTGTCGCACAGTAGTGACTGAGTCTGATGGATGGGAATGGATGTAAGCTTTGACATCATCCGCAAAGAGTTGGTGCAGAAGCCCCTGAGACGTCGGCAGAGGACAAAGTTCAGCCGTATGGAGAAGATACAATAGAGGGCCTTGGACGGAACCCTGGGGCACATCGAAAAGGGCGAGGACCCTGAGGAACGTAGAGAAGCCAACAACCGCACAGTTTGAGCGTTCAGATAGAAAGTATTGAAGCCATTCTAAGGGCTGGTCAGTGGTCAACCAACCCAAAGGAAGTAGAGAGGCGCTGAAGAAGGTTAGAGTGGTCCACAGAATCAAAGGCAGAGCTAACATCGAAAAGAGCTAGGAGTGTAACCTGGCCATTGACCATAGCGCTATAGAAGTCAGATAGAAGCCGGAGCAGAAGGGTCTCCGTGGAATGATTCCTGTGGAAACCAGATTGCTGTTGAGGGTTCAGCTCATTCACATCTAAATATGCAACTGATTAGAAACAATGCGCTCTAGAATTTTTGAACGAAAAGTTACATTAGCAATAGGTCGGTAGTTAGCCGGATCGTTCACATCGAGACCATCTCGCTTCAAGGTAGGCTTTCGAAAAAGAACGCCTGGAAAAACTTCTAAAAAGAGCCAAACGCCTAGGTTACCTAGAGCAATCCTTTCCAACAATCTCTGAACTTGCCAATATAGCCGATGCGAAACTCCTTTTCTCCATATTACACAACCCCAAGCATGTACTTCACCAACTCCTACCTCCACTCCGACCCCTCTCCTCTCACCAATTAAGACCTAGAGCACACAACCATACTCTCCCACCCAAGGACAACTCTCAATTTATTCCCAGATCATTATATAAAAATATTTACTAGTTTATCCTAAAATCTTCTAATGAACTTTAATTATCCATTATCACTCATGTTAGCATTTCTGCGTTTTTGTCAGATTGTTTTTCTCAATTAAACGAATATATATATATAGAAGAACCGATCGTTTCAGAGTTGGAATCGGAAGTAAAGGGCTGACATCTGACGCTCAGTGGCGTTAGTTAATATTCAAATGTTCAAGTACACGCGCGTATTGGTTCCAAAGTGCGATGCCAAACCTTCGCCGTCGCCCAATGAAGTTGTCTTCGAGATAGTCGATGATGCATTCGAGGTCACGATACACTGGTAGTTCAGTTAGGTTTTCAAATGTGCTGATGACATCAGCCGGGAGGATGAAGGTAAGTGCAAGTAAAAACTAAATTCATGCCATGACATTTTGTCGCCGACATTCTGTCGGCGACATTTTGTCAGGTGACATTTTGTGGTTATGACATTTTGTCGCTGACATTTGGTCGCATGACATTTTGTCATGGAACCTTTCGATCCCCCGCAGATTACTAAAATTGACCACCAGGGGTTTGTTCGTACTTTACTTAAACGCCCTAACTGCTCCTTAAAAGCTTTGTATGTAAAAAAACTCTGCAGTTTAAGCACGGAGGAAAGACCCAAGTTGCGTCACTGGAATTTCAGAGGAAAGAAAAAAGGAAAACTGAGTTTTAAGGAAAAGAAAATTATAGGACACAAAATTTTCAAGAGGCGATGCCTACCTTAATTAAGAGGTGCATCGTTTTAATTAGTACTTGTGAATAAGCTGGTGCTTTACGCTTAGCCTTAGAGTAGCCCTTTAGAAGTTTTGAGTTTACGATTACGATTTAATCAAGAAGAGTAGGACGACTGTTTTGTTCCCGTTTATTTCTTGCTTCGTCTGGAGTAGGGAACGATTAATTGTTCTGAGGACGGAGAAAGATGATGATGATGGTGGTGATATAGGATGGGTCACAGCTGGATGATTAAACAAGTGAATGCATACGTACACGGTCGTAGCATATGACCAATAATATAATTATTGGCATTCAGTATAATTATGGACTTCAGGGAAAAGGAGGATGGAATATTCTAAAATTCTTGTAGTCATATAAACGAGGAAAGGTCATTAGAAAAATTGTCGTTCAATGTAGGCTACAGATGACGAAAAAGATATTCATAATAGCAGTTCCAAATTTATGTATTTGCTGATGGCTTGTTCAGTGCAAACGCTTTGGAAATCGGTCCAACACTGTAGACAAACATTTTGCATTTTTGAACTTTTGCGCAAAATGCGGTCAAATTGATTGGGCTGCAGACAAGCCAGAGAAGCAAACTACTAAAACGGCACAAAATGTGTATAATATGTTGGGGTTGGTTTCAGACCCATCAGACATCAGTAATCAACTGTTGGTTAATTGCTGTTTAACGACACTGTGCCATAACAAGGATTATTAGTGTCGCCCTCCTCCTCTTCTTCCTCCTTTCGCTCTAAAACTTTCTTTTAATGAAAGTGGGTTTCAGATATACAGAGGGTTAAATCGGCAAAGTTTGGGGGCCCTAAAAACCCTGTGTACCAGACTAATAGTCTCAGATATAGGGTAGGCCTATTGCATTAAGGGGTCGGTTTCAGAACCATCAGACATCAGTAATCAACTGTTGGTTAGGACATTTTTTAACAAACATCGCTTTTGTGTTTTGCTCTCAGCAGACTCTTCTAATATAATCAAAACTCAGAGACTCCAAGTCTCCAACACATCTGTTCTATGATCATGACGGACAGGCAGTTTAACGTTCTTGCATCAACGGCTGCGAAGCTCGTTCTTGATTAATTTAGTGAGAAAGAACTCACCCAGGCTCCTCCTCCTCTTCCTCCTTTCGCTCTAAAACTTTCTTTTAATGGACAGTCCGTGGGTTTCAGATATACAGAGGGTTGATTGGCAAGTAGGTCTGAATTCTACATTTTGTGCTCGCATCCATAACACTGATAACAGTGTCATTTGCAGGGCTATCAAATGATTAGGCTTTCGCTTTGTTATAATTTGGTCGTTGATACAGTTTCATATTAAAAATTAATATTAATTTACCAAGCTGCGCTAGATTATAAGATGTAGGCCTATAGTTCTGCCTATAGCCATTATACACCGAAAAAGCAGTCAAAATATGTGTGGGCAACGCGTTTTATTGATTTACTGCGCTTATCACCAATAATTATAGTTACAGTAACTAAAATGCAGAAGTTTGTTTAATATTGTTCTTACTTTGCAGAATTGTTAGAACTTATAATATTGTTCAGTAATATTATCGTATTACGTGGTCGCGATGTAGTTTTTGTTTTTGGGCCGCCGCGGGGCCCCTCTGTTGCGCGGGGCCCTAGGCACGTGCCTCGCGTGCCTAGGCCTTAAAACGGCACTGGGTTAAATACCCGTTTCTTATGCTTAGCCATTTTGATACAGTGTTGCATTGACAGCCTACCATATAGGCCCTACACCGATTCAGTCACATGGCGTTTCTATACCGTAGGTTCCGCAGAGATAGGCTATGATGGGTGGTGGCTGGATTCAGATCCTGGTGAGATATAAGGACGCTCCTGATTATATCGATCCTGACCAGTAGGCGTCAACCAGAAGAGAAACAAACTGCGTTTGTCTGCTGCTACTGCTGCTGCTGCTGCTGCTGCTGTTGCTGCTGCTGCTGCTGTCTTGGACGAACAACTCCGTCATCGTCGTCGTCGTTGACCATGCAGCTGCTGCTGTCCTATGACCTCCGACGACCATCAGCGTCGCAAAGCCATTGGCTGACCAATGAAGTCGTCGTCATCGTTAATGCGGCGTCGGCGGCGGCGGGCCGTGTCCCTCTGTCCCTCCCTATGTGTCTCGATCAGTCCCTGCTGCTGGTGCTGCTGCTCCGTTCGCTTCCTTCGGGGCAGCAGCCATCGAATTGCCAGGATTTCTAAATTCATATTTGGTCTTCGTCGTCGTCTGCTACGTCACGTCTGCCAGTGAGAATGGTGCCATCTGTTGATGGACGTGTTTTATCGTTGCCCGGGACAGACCCTCGCCGCCGCTCCTCGGCCACCATGCAGCGAAAGCACCGCGTCTTCTGTGAGCAGGGCATCTTTCATCTGCCAAGCACCGACGATCAGCCGTCCATCGGTCGGTCGGTCGGTCGGTCGACGGACGGGAAGGGTCGGTGGGTGGGTCGGTGGCGGTGGGGTGGGCCGTGATCAGGGCGCTGAAATCGTCGCACGATAGATGGCACGATTTAAGATCATAGGCCTCGATCGTATCTCGTTTAGTGATAGCCGGGTGGATGACGGAAGAACCACGCTCCTCGATTGACGTCTTTTCATCTCTATCCAGACGATGATAGCTTTTTCAACGTTGCGTGGGCTGAAGTCTACTTCTATAAATGGCTGTCCACAGTTTGTCGACCAATCCATCCAACCTTTCACGTTTCGGTCAACTGTAACTGCGTCTTTTCCTTATAGTATTAGCTGGCAGAAGTCACATGGGAGAAATGTGGAGCGTTGCGCTCACTTCGCAGTTTACGTAATCGATCCCCATTTTCGTTATGATCTGCACATGAATGTCTTTCGTACAAGATTTCGGTTAAGTTAGTCGACATTGCACAGGCAGAAAGAGTAGGTCTGTGTATCTCCGTGTAGAGTCTTACTACTCTAGTCAAGCGTTTCTCTTCATCTAATCCAGTCCTCAGACAAAATGAGCGCTGACTATAGACAGAATAGTCCTGCTGCTCCTGACAACCACATTCAATAGCCTCCTGATTGACCCTTAGTCGCATGGCCACATGTCTCCTGGTTTCATTTATGGCGCTTCTAGAGCAGACTTTGGCCCCACCGGACAGTGTACCCTGCACAACACAGGATCGTGTCCACTGCAGACCTACATGTGGTAGAAAACGATTGGAATATGGTTCACATCATCACATGGTCTGTTACTTAGGTCCTTACATTGAAGCTGACGGTGGCATTGGACTGAGGTTCGGCGACATGAAGCCTCTGCCAGATAACATTTGAAATATTACACATATTATTAAGAAACACTGTCTTATCTTAGCTGACTGACTTCAGTCTTCATCAATCACTCCACTAAAACCGTTGTCGTCTTCACGCTTTACATAACCTCATCAATAATACTGGAAAGACTGTCTCTCAGTATTATCTCTTCTTTAGTGCTGCGTTTGAAACTGTGGCCACCAGCTGCTTCTTTCTAGACTCTGTAAAGCATGGATGTTCATAGTCTCTGGAGCCAAGTTTCGTCGATAGAGTAGAGCAGCCACAGGTGACAGCGTTCGCACACACGATGACGCTGCCGACGAGGTGGTAGAAGATGACGCGCGTCCGGATGATCGTCGAGGAACAAGGAGTCCGCAGAGAAGGCATTCGTCGTGTGTCGGTCGGTGGATCGAAGTGACTGAGTCACTCGATCCAACGGCCCGCGTCGGTCTTCCTCCACCGAGACCAAAACACTCGACTAGAGACGACGTACAAGGTTCGTACATAGGTTCTATATACACATGTATGGCTGAGGCTCGACCGTACATCAGAAGGATATGCAATGGGCTTGATACAGTCACATGGCCAAGGCGACTTGCGAACAAAATACCCTCAAACGCACAAAATCCTTGGCAAAACCGACGAATAAGTCCGCTACGCAAACCAAGCACCGGAAAATTTCAACATGTTCGAATTTACTGAGAAAATTCTGCACTTAGACGAAATAATCGGTCGAAATGAAGGAGAAGTCGATCAGTGACCGACATATGGCCGATGACATGCGCGGAACTCCGTCTCTCCAGTGCATACGTGGTTGAACGGTGGTTCTGCTTTATCGACCTCAATATAGGATTGGCCAGAAACCCAGATGAATATAGGATGTAATCGCGTTTGGCTCCGACCAAAGCCCGCGCTTTTTCCCGTTGCAACGTTTCACGCAGTTACCAAATAGCTTGTCAGTACTCAGTAGTATTTAAATATTAAGTTTTAGTATCATATTAGAATGCGCCAGTTTAATTAGACGGGACCTCGAGTCAAGGTATAAGGTATGACACCAATTGATGACAACAGGAAAATATTTTAGGGCTATTTGGAGATAGAGGCAAACTATTAGTTAAAATACCAATGGAGGTTAATGACGGAAGTCTCCGTGGTGTTAATTAAAGACGACGCTACGAAAACAATAAAAGCCTGCAATGAAAATTCAAAGAAGATCTTAATTAATTAACGAATTGGAGTCGGAGCAGACGAAAATGGAGTAAATGTTGCGGTCGACGACGTTTTCAACCTGCGGATCTCTGGTGTTGAAATCGACGATAGGCCTACCTATTTAGGCCTAGCTTACTGCCGACGATATTTCTTGAAGGCATAGGCCTATAGCCTTCTGCCGTTGGCGTCTTTTGTGGCCCGATTTTCTAGATAGGGGAGAGTCACGTAAGATGGGACGGTTCGTAAGATGGGACAGAACTATTCCTATGGTTATTCGGCAAAGGACGCCAAGTGTTTTGTGTTGCGAATTACTTATCATGAATATTAGACTCTACATAGCAACTATTACTACTTGCGGTGCTATAGCGTTGATTTTATTAATAAGTGAAATTTTTCATGTTCGCTGATGTTATTTGATATCACCGTACTTTTCCGCACAACAACGTATGCTTGATACATCTTTTCACTTTATGGTATGCACCTATAAATAGAGTCATTTTAACTGTTAATCATTTATTCGTTATAGTTGAAAGTTGAGGGATAATGCAAATACTTGTTCTTGAACGACCTGCTACAGGATGCCATAAGATGGGACACTACTGTCCCATCTTAGGCTACAACGGTATCCCAGCTTATGATATGTGACACCACGTGCTGTCCCATCTTAGGCTACAGCGGTATCCCAGCTTATGATATTAAGTGGTGTGATTGATTTGCGCAAAATAAATACCGGTAGTGTTTAACGAATTGTGAACGGCATTCATTTAATTTATTTATTGTAGGTAGGCTATAGATATAGCCTATATAATGGCCTATTGCAGAAAGTCGGAGATGACGATTTTTTGTAGCACATGTTGCTAACTTTACAATCTGCCGTCTGTGTTAAATGTTCGACAACTTCGACTGCAAATGATAGCGTTATTAGGCTGAAACTGCCTAAACTGTAATGGTTTTGTAGGTTATATTTTAACATAGGCCTATTGCTGAATATTTTATGATAGCCTACACTTGGGTAGGCCTACTTAGGCCTACTAAATTGGCATTTGGATTAAAATAGTGTAAAAAATCTTTTAAAAGTCTTTAAAAGTCACTGTGAACTTCAACCGGTATGAAATTGTTGATAAATTTGAATAATATGAGTAATTCTGTTGTAATGAATTGAACGTATAATAACATTTTCGCATCCTGACATGATGAAAATTATTGTCCCATCTTATGGGTATAGTTGCTTAAGATGGGACATATTAGTATTTATTATTTATGACAAGAAGATTGAAATCTTGAATAAATATTAAACTTTTACAACCACCATTTGAAAGCTAGATATATATATACATTATATCTGAGTGGTTTAGTTTAACATAGTGCTTGTAGTTTATAAAAAAATAGGGAGACGACGTTACGCTAAGTGTCCCATCTTAGGTGACTCTCCCCTAATAATAATAATATTATATAATATTCTTTTTATTAATTCAAACTGACTAGTACGCACTATACGGTACGCAGTATGATTACAAGTGATATAGGGGCCGTCCACAAATGACGTCACGCACCTAGGGGAGGAGGGGTCGGAAATTTGGACGATGTGTGACATGGGGTGGGGGTCTGAGAAGTGTGACGTCACACCAGGTCTATGTTATTAAATTTAACAATTAACAACAATTTAATTTTATTAATGACAGCACTAATTTTGAGGATTAAATTTTAATTATTTTTTAATTATTTTAATGTATATAAGCACCATTATTAATAATTTTCTAATTATTTCAATATTTGGTCACCGTTAGATTTAAAAATATTCATGCTTTCCCTATTTGTTCCATGAAGGAGCATTTTGCTTCGCCATGGAAATTTGGTTTTAGGGGGTTGGGGGGTCAGAGCTTTGTAACGTCATTTTCAGAGGGGGGTGTTACTTTTTTACGAACTTGACGAGGGGTGAGACTATTAAAAATCGGCCAAAATTGCGTATCATTATGGAAGGACCCATAGTAGCCTATGAACGGATTATTACAAGTTATTACAGGAGTCGAGTTTAACTGTATGGCAGACATGCAAGGCGCCCATCACATCCTATTGCTCATTTTACCATCGCCACCTAGCGACTGACAGTCTGAGTCGACCTTTGGTAGGGTAGCGGGTATCGATCTGCTCTTCACGCCAGTGATGTAACCATTCATTAAGTTAAGTGACCTAGTTAAGTGTTGTTAGTTAAGCCAGTTATTCTCATTTTTTTCTGACAATGCTATTTGAGTAGACTATAGGCTACTCAACTGTCATCCCTCTGCTAACATGGTAAACGGTTATCCCTAACTTAGCGGGACTTCAGTCCCTTCTGGGAACCCGATTGTTTCCCTTAAATGTTAATAAGATAATCATGTGATCTGTCTGTTTTAATTTCCATACTTATGATCGTTGATTATGATTATTCTGGATTACTACTTGTAAACTATTCTATGGAAACAATAAAAGGATTGATTGATTGATGATTCATCTATCACCCCTCATGATTTGACCTGATTTACGACCTAGTTTTAGTGCACCCCCTGCATCAGGGAAGCCCGTCACAAGCGCGCCGACAAAAGCGCGCCGAAAAATGCGCTCAACGACAAAGGCGCGCAGGACAAATGCGCGCCGACAAAAGCGCATAAATATAATTTTATAAATTGAAGTTTTCAAACCTGCACGCAAAATGTTACGAAGTCGTCAGAGTAATAATTATTTATCGTTTTCGGCTTTAGCGTTCTTTATTATGTAGCCTACGCATTTTAACATATCTTTTTATATAGCCTACATGGCATTTTAATACCAATGTCCATGACAACCGTCATCGATCCAGCTTCCATTTAGAGTCTACGCAAGTAGGCTATTATTTTGATCAATTCAACTTCTACATGCACAAAAAGTTATTTTCGTCAATCGTCCTATTTAACAAACAAAATTTTTTCATCTATCCAACTTTTATTTAAGCAATAGCCTAATTGGGCGCTAATTTCTTTACCATTGCAGATTTGTATGGGTCTATAATTAGGCCTATAGTAGTCTACCTATCAAGTTAAGCGGTACGTTAAGTTATAGCTGCGCGCTTTTGTCTTGCGCGTTTTTGTCGGGGTTATCATTGCGCGCATATGTCGGCGCGCTTTTGTCCTGGGCGCTTTTGTTACGGCGCCCTGCATTAGATACTAGAGGATACAAGTTACTAATTAATACTATACATTGCTCTGCGTATACTATCAGCGCCGCTTAATTGCATAGCCAGCTTAGAACATTTTGGCCGCCTAGGCAGTTCGCCCGTGGATAGAAACCGACTCCGGCTGGTAACCTAACATACAGTAGTAACATTGCTACCCAGAGGCGGATTAAGGCATGTTCAACATGTTCGGCCGAACAGGGGCCCCCACTCTTGAGGGGCCCCCACAAATGCCAAAGAATTTTTTTCAATATTTTAGAATTATTATTGTTATTTGTTAAGTCTAACAGTAAAAATGAGCAAAAAACTCAGAATAAATTATTAGAAACTGCTCATTTTAATACACACAAAACGACTTTTGCACTTGTGTGGACCCCTATTAAAGTTTCTATTATCAGGCAGGTTCATCTCAAAATCAGCCGAAAACGAAATGATTCAGTTTGCTGACCTAGCAAAGTCACTTGCTCATGAACAGACAAATGAAACATCCTTTACTGGTTAATCACAAAAAGGACTCAATGACACCTTTCCAAATGTTGAGATAGCATTGTGAATATAGGCCTATCTTGTTCTGATGGAGACAGTGGCGTAACTAGGGGTTCGTGCGCCCGGGGGCAAGAATTTTCTGAAAAATTTTTTCTCAGTTCCGCAAAAATTTCTGATGACCTTTTTTTTTTTGCTTTTCCGTCTCTTTCTCTGCTTTTTCAACAACAAACTTGTCAAATCTGATTTTGCGCCCCCCCTTTCCCGCGCCCCAAAGACTCACATACAAAAATTTTCTTTTTTTAACTATTTTTCTATTTTTACCTGATTTCTTTAAAAAAAACACATTTTCAGACCTAATTTTGCGCCCCCCGTCCTGCGCCCGTGAATAAACCTCTGGCCCCTCGTTACGCCACTGGATGGAGACAAACTGCAGCAGAGAACGTTCGTTTACAAAACTCAAATTGATTAAAAACAGACCGAGAGCGTCAATGTCGAAGACAGACTCATTAGTTTGACATTGTTGAGCATCGAAAGTGACATACAATACAGTACCATACTTACAAATTCAGAAGTGCACATTGAAGTTGGGCAACCATTAAGAGCCGTAGGTAGACGGGAAGAGGCAAGTTTTCAGTTTAGAGCGAAAATGAAGAAGTAGAGAGTACCAGATGGAGGGACCGACATTCCGACAACTGTGACAAGACAAGACGTGTACCAGAAACAACATAGGCCTACTTTCCAGCAGATGCTGATCGAAGAGAGGAGCGACCTTTAACAGAGTTGCAAGGTGTGACAATTAATGGAAGATAAGTATGAAGGCAGATGATCTGCGCGTGCTCTGTACATGAGGAGTGCCAGCATGAAGCGGACACACTCACAGACAGGAAGCCAGTGCAGGGAACGAAGAGCAGCTGTGATATGGACTCGGTAAGAGAGTCCAAGATACAGTTTTGCAGCTTAGTGCGTTATTTTGGTTAGAGGTAGCAGTGTGCATTCAGGGAGACCATAGAGTAAAGAGTTGCAGTAGTCAAGTCACGTCAGAATAAGGCAGTGTATCAGTGTTTTCAGTTATGCTGTGTCAAGAGTAGAGCGAAGCTTGCGGATTCTCCTGAATGTGAGCTACATTTTGACGACATAGCCAAAAGGCTCGCAACGTATGGGCCTATGTGTGTACATTCCATGACAATTTTAGCGATAGGCCTATTGATTGTCATTGTCAATTCATAATTTGTTTGCTCTTAACTCTCTGTTAGTTTTGCTACAAAATGTAAACTGCAAACACTGAGTCCAATAAGTCAAGACTATATTGTTAGCCTAAGTCTATTAGGCCTGTTTTTATTTTCTGTATTGTGGTAAGCCTGCAGTTGTAATATTCTTTTACCACGACTCCCCCCACGAGTCACTCTAATATTGTTAAACTGTAAAAGATGTATACTTTAAGTTAAAGTCTTTAACACCATATTGGATAATTATAAACCCTACTGATATTGTCCAAAAAGAAAGAAGGCACGAATTATAATAATAGAAGAATATTGATTCGTTGAATAAAACATGTTTTATGTGTCCTTTTGTTGTGAATCTATGGGGCTGGGCCCCCACAGTCTTACTGAACAGGGCCACCACATTTGCTAATCCGGCCCTGTTGCTACCGGTTGACATTCCGAAGTGTGACACTCGTTTAAGTTGAGGAAAAATTATGTAAGCTCAATCTCTATATTAAATCCCAGTAAATTTAGCCAATATTACACAGTAGGCCTACTTGTGACCTTCAGTACATCATAACGAATAAACGAAGGTTATCCCAAGCTTTGGATTGAGCCTCCGATACAGCACGTCATTATATAGGCCTATTATCAGGAATACAGTCAACGCTGCTTAAGTGCATTGACCTATGCGCTTAACCGACTTAGAATAGAATCTTTGGGGGCCCCCACTCTTTGAGGGGCCCCACAAATGCCAAAGAATGCCAAACGCTCCCCATTTGTGGGGGGCCTCAAGAGTGGGGCCCCCAAAGATTCTATTCTAAGTCGGTTAAGCGCATAGGTCAATGCTTGAGCAGCGTTGACTGTATTCCTGATAATAGGCCTATATAATGACGTGCTGTATCGGAGGCTCAATCCAAAGCTTGGGATAACCTTCAATTACTGGTAGTGAAGGGACCCCCCTCCGGTTTTGGGCATCGTACTCGTTCGGTTCAATTTGTAGGGAATGTGATGTCAGTGCTATTGTATTTTGATGCATTTGTGGCGACATCGATCAGGTAGCAACAGAATCACATGCACAGGGAACATTGCAGCGCATATTTTAACTGTATAACTACTGTGACAAACGTCCCAGTAGTTTCATGATTTGTCCCAGTAGTTTTGATGATTTGTCCCTGGTAATCCTCTACTAGTCTACTTTCAATGTTAGTTTTCAATAACATTGAAAGTAATGTAGCAGACTTTGTTCCAGTAGTCCAAATTGGTTAAAATATGCACTGGAACATTGTCGAGTTCCAACCCAATAATACGTTCGTAGAAACAGAAGCAGCACATGCGACCTGACAGACACCGTGACACACGGTGGTGTTACAGAGAACGCAAGGTGCAAACAAACCGGAATTAACACATAGAGGACCGTATGGAACTGCTTAGGCTACATGTATAAACAGCGGAGTGTGAGAAACTTAAACGCATGGGTGTAGCCAGAAAAAATGTCGGAGGGGATTTTAAGATTTCGGGGGGGTTGGGTTTCCAATTAAAATCGTCGCAAAAGTCCAGGTTTTTGTATTTTGCATGTAAATGCATATAAACATTTTTTTCCTAAACTTATTTTGGGGGGTTTGACCGTTTGAACCCATAAAACCACCCCAACAAACGAACTTCAGTCCAATTAAATGTTAAACGTTAAGAGTGTACTAAAAGCGACTGAGAAACCAAAGCAGTTTGCCATTTAAGTGCTAAATGCATTATTTCATTAACTACATCACAGATAAACATGTCCATGCGAATGGGATAGACTGGTAGGACTGGTAGAAGAAAACACATAAGAAAAATCCAAGAAAAACAGGCTCAGTTGCCACTTCCAACTGTATGTGGCAGCAGTCAGTTGCATTCGTTAAGCTCATGTAGTCTTTTATTTTACTTAATTCGTAGCTCATACTTAGTTGTACTTTGTATAATAGTTTTGTATTTTGATGCTTGTCTTTCTGAATTATATTTTTTTGTCTCATTTCATACGATATTTTAGCTTATTTGACAACTTAATTATCAATCATCAAAATCCGCTGATGTATTTGTGCCAGTAACTAAAACTAAAACGGGTGATCAGGTCTTTCGGGTCACTGGTCCACATGCCCAGGAAGTCTTCTTGCACCTATTCAGGAAGCCAAGAGCCTGTATGTTTATAAAAAACACAGATAAAAATGTACTTGCTAAGAAACTCTGAGCATTTGCGCTGACAATTGACAGCGTAAAGCATCCTAGAGATAGCTAATTGCGACTGATGATGCTTCAGAAATTGTCATAACTACATTCCTTAAAATAAATTGCTTTAAATAACAAATGGTTAAAATGTTTGAAGAAGGTTGAAGAATAGCAGACCTTAAAGTCATCATTCCTACTAAACAGGTGAACTGAACTAGCACAATAGTATCTTCTGAACAGTACTCAGAAGCATGTTGCTTTGGTCTCAACGTGTCAATGCAGGACTGCCATTGCAGACCATCTCCAGCTAAACAAGCTGCTTCACACATATACAGACAAACTTGCTTTCTTACAACAGTTAAGCTAGTGATATGCATTTCTACTGGGTTCCTGAAGGTGCTAAAAAAAACTGCCCATATAAACACATACATAATACATGTGTACATACAAGTACATTTGGTAAAACAACTTAATTACACATTTTGCTAAAATTAATAAATTACTGTACAGCCTTAAAAGCTCATTTGCCATAAATAATTGTTCATTAGGAAAACTGTTAAAAAATCAAGGAAAGATATCACTGACTGGAATGGCTAAGAAATTCAGAGTCCATCATCATAATTACCTACTTATAGCGACTGTTGGCTAAAACCTATGAAAGTAAATTTCATATTTCAGTCACGTCTTCTTTTGTAAGAAACGTTAAGTGAACTGGAAGGTTGCTGAGTTCCAACAATATGCAAAGGACTCTGTCAAAACCAAAAGAAAACATGATATATTATTAACCTGATGTCAACATTGTGGCAGGCCCAAAAACCCTTCTCAATTTCTTAGTACATAAGTCATGTGAGATCTTTGCAGGAAATTAAAGCATGTTAAATCTCACATGTCATCAGAATATAACTGGATTTTCCCAGAAAGAAATATTTAAATCTACAGCACTTGCTTCAATTTTATTTATGTTCACATCTATTCATTAGATTCTCATCAGGTGGCAATGACCAACCAATGCTGGTCAGTGTCATATATTTAGTTTAATATCGGAAGTTAACTTTGTCATAGGCACAGAGTTTGCCCAACTTTTCTATCACATTCTCACTATTTCCGTCTCTGTCTTTGTGTTCTGAAGTTATCTTTCCTCAGATTTTGTGCGATTTTGGATTATATTTGGACACACCTTGTATCACTAAAGTCCAAATACTACTGCAAAGGGTCAACCTATAAGCAAATCAGTACGTTTGATCTACTTTGCCCACACTTAACTGCCATCTGTGACCAGGAATTGGGCATTTGGAGAGGCAACGGCAAAACAAGGCCATCTGACAGACATCAAGAAGTGATCATCGTTTCGTCACAAACCAGCCCGGCTACCAATAACTGCCCACTATGCACAGATCTGGTGCTGTTCTGAATATATATTTCGTTTAATAATGAATCACTAGGTTGACACACCGCAACCCATTACAGAAAGTGGTATTGCCAGATAAAAAGAAGAATAAATAATTAATAGTTTTGAAATATCTGTTCCAGCATCAGGGCTTTTGATCAACGGGGCCCACATCAAACTCCCAAATAAAATCCAGGGATATAATTCCTGTCATCTTTAAGCGGTAGCACAAAGTCATGTGGTCTGGGTCGAAGGTCATGGTGGCGGACAACAGTTGGAGGGAAGATCGGACGGAGCACATGAAAACACAAGTGGGAAGTATTAAGTGTCTTATTTTTGCAGGGCCACATAACCAGTAGTTAAGTTTGACTACTGTAATATGTAATCAGTTTTGTCAATTTATTTGTGTTTTCATTCATGCTCCCTCATAAAACTGTTAAGAATTTTTATCTTACAAACCGGTTTAGGAACAGGCTGCAGAAGTTGAATGTCATAATAGTGAATCAAGAGAGCAGTTAACAGATGAATTTCCATCAGTCCAAACCACCTGTAAGAGTCACACACAGCACCACCAGAACTATATTTTACTGATGGCTTCAGTACACAAAACCATACAAAGTCCATATGCACACAACACCTACAGAAAAATCTCCATCACACAGTTCTTTTTTAGACCTATGCAATGGAAGAATGTTTCAAGCGCTGGTCCAATGCAGATAAGCAGGTTGAATATGAGCCAATGTTTATAACTGTGGCACCTGTGGACAGCAAAGTGCAACAATCACTGACTCAGTTGGAACGCACAACTCCTCCCTGATGTATATTGGGGCAGTGCTGATGAGTAAGGCCCATCTCAGCAATGAACTTATTTGTTCCACAATCAGAAGCCATCACATCATCCTCACATATATACTGTACTGATGTATGAGAGTATTTTGGCATCTTGGGCACAACTTGATCAGCACAGTTAAGGATAAACTGAAGCCATTGCAACTGAAACATTGGCAGGACTGTTAGGATGGTATTGCAAAAGTCAAGGCATATCAAAATCAGTGAAAGAATGAGGGCCACTGAAGTTCTACACAACACACTGTGTCACATAGCCCTTCTATCTGCTGCAACCGACAGAAGCAAATAAACAGAAGCAACTGTGTAAAGTAGTATAATTAATATAATTGTCTGGTATTGTTTAACTACCATTGCCGAGTTTCCATGACACAGCCCAAAATATGTGATAGCAAAAATTTAAAAAAATACAAATTTCCTGAGCAGGCTTTCAAAATATGTAGTGCCAAAAGTTTGGATCCCATTTAGCTTCTGTTAAGGCATAAGGTGAGCCAAACCATACTCTCTGGCAACCAAAAGATTGCATGCTGACAATTGGTCCACACAGTCGGTGAACTACAGAAGTAGAGCAAGTAGCCTTTATTTGCATCTGTCAAGCACAATTGTCACTACAGACGGTTCATATGCTTTGTCAGTGACAATGAAACTGGTATCAGTGGTCACAAGGCTGCTCTACGTACGCCCCATGATGTGAAGCATTGGTGGAGAGATTGCTATCACACAAAATATAACGAATGCTTTATTTGGCATAACTGATGGAAGCCTTTGCACTAGTTGTATTAAATCAGGAAATAAATGGCCAAACTGACCTCCCTGGACATTGGTATCGGCCACCACCAAATGCAATAAATCCATCCAAGAAGAGGTTCTTCTCCAAATCCACAGATTTCCATCGATCCTATCATCAGAACAGACCAAAAATTTTCTAAAAAAAGTTTCTAGTCATCAGCTTCAGATTCAGTTTCACTGCTATTTTCTATATACAATTAATTATCATTCATAGAAAACAAAGAATCAGTTACTCAATTCTGTGAAGTCATGTAACCATAGTTGTAAAAAACGTTTTTTCGTTTTTTATTATTTTCAAAAACTGTTTTTTCCTTTTTTATTTCTCGAAAATGAGCTCGTTTTTTCCGTTTTTTTATATTTTTTAAACTTTATTTATTTATTTACTGTCTGTTATTATTTGTTTAATTTCATTTTTGTCTGATATCCTTTACGTTGTCTCCATCCTTTCAAGGATTCATCTAATTTGCGTCACTATTATTTTAGCGTCATCAGTTGAGAAATAAAATAGCACAGAACAAGAAATAAAATTTATAAAAGTTCTTTGAATTTCTAAATGTTATCTTTGTACACAGTAATCTCCGATTGACTGATAAACTGACTGATATTACTCCATAATATATTATTAAGTTCTTAGGCCTATATAAGTCAAAATTGTAAGTACAATTTTTGATTACGTACACTCTAGGGCCTATAGGCCTATAGTTGCAACATTTTGTTTTTAATTGTTTATGTCAGCATGGACTTATGTGGACTTGTGCATACAATTTAAATTTCAAAAAGATTTCGGTATTTTAATAACTCAATTTCTTATTAAACCAAACTTGTGAAAAAGAAAATAATTGTTGTAGATTAATGTTACTTGGTGTTTACGGTTTATTTATAAAGTTATGTTATTTGCTGATTAAAATTAAATTGTGTAGACAAGGTTTTTAATTTTAAAATGCAGAAAAGATGTAACAAAGTCAAATTATTTTCTTTACCGTTTTTTTCTCGTTTTTTTCCGTTTTTTATTTTTTGGAAAAAACGACGTTTTATTTCGTTTTTTATTTTGTTTTTACCGTTTTTTACAACTATGCATGTAACTGTCTTAAGTAAGTAATTAACCACATAATTTTACACACACACATCTATCTGCCAGATAACTTGGTTCAGATGTGCTATTTGCATAAACTGCATTATACTATATCCTGCTGCTTCAATATTGCACACTGAAAATGAGCTCAAGTAATACATAAGAACACTAATTAGGTCACCGCTATATAGTTAGAAACAGTTGCTTAACACTTTAATGATGACAGTGTACTAATTAGTGACTAAAAGTGACTGAGAAACCAATACAGGTTGTCAATAAAGTGTTAAAATGCAATCCAGCTTGGTGCCAATAAAATAAATAAAGCACCAAATAATTGTTGCTTCACTTCTGTTTAAAATGCAATTACAAAGGACAATTTTAATTGGAAATATTTCTGACCGGATCAAAAGTTTCTGGCTTTTGGAAAAGCTTAGGGTTGCGGTGAGCCCAGTAGGGAGATAACATCAGAAGATCTCCTTCTGGAATGACGAATGACTATAAGAGAAGTCAACAAAAAACAAAACTAAAACATTTAACAGTAGATAACAATATAAATTGTGTAATGAACAGGCTTGGCTTAAAATTGTTACTCCAACCTGTGTACAGTCTAGTAGTAGTTACAACAGTAAGTAAGAATATTCTTTATTGAGAAGCACTAGCAAGTGCACAGCACTGTACATGGCAAGATTAATACATTCAAACAAAAACAAACAAATTTATATATACAAGCAAAGAATTGAATGGGAGAAGTTATTTTATATCAGGGGAACCTATAGGGAGGAAGAGTTAGGGCTAGTCATAGAGGGAAAATGAAGAGCTTAAATAGACTGATTTACAGCACATCCTTTTGTTTGTTATGTAACCACTGAAAGCAAGCGAACATTTGACCATATAACTGCTTTATAGGAGATGAGAAATAAAGCCAAAAAATCTCACACCATCAATTATAACATACAAAAATCAAAAGTATGTAAAGATAAATCCCTTACTCCAATAGAAAGACTCTTTGTGACTCTTCGAGCAATGGCACCGGGAGCATGCAGACGAATTGTTTCTAGAACACAGCGCTTGACTGCAGGCATTTTATCAATGTCTGATTGTATCACAACTTCTCCTTAAGAACATAAACATTCAACTCAGAAACATGAAATCCTTAAATCAGTCACCTGGCATAAAATAGACGGATAATCATTGTAGCGTAAAGATGTTCTAGTTTTATATTTAAGGAGGAAATATCTTTCTTTCAACCAAAATATGTCCTACTAGTAAGAACAGCATAAAACATTGCAACCAACAGTCCAAAAAGTAAAAAATAACAATCAAACTAACCGAATACCTATTCATCAATTGTAAAGCGCAAACTTCAAGACAAAACTCATCAGCAGTGCTCCCGAACAAGCAAGGAGACCCACAGTTAAACAAAACAGACTTCAAGCACTTGTGGAACAAGGAAGGTAACAGACTGATTAGTGGTAGCTCACTTCTGATTTTAAAAGGAAGACTATTCCAGGTTATAAAGCCAACAATGGTGACACTTCTGTGCTGGGTAGTGGATGACCTAGCTCGAGGGATGACAAGAATACCATGTGGAGCCGATCAGAGGGATCTGCGACCAGGAATAGAAGAGGCAGAGATAAGCAATCAAATACCACTGCTTTAGGTATACAAAAATTGAAACATGTAACATCAACAATTAAGCAGAAACCAAGAGATCTTCAATAATGCATCTTAAAGACAACTCAATGGAATGAACCTTTCTTAAGTTGATTGTTACTTTGGTAGAAGTAAATAAAACTTAAAGATAGAAAGCAAACAGTTTCACTCCAATATTTACTATGACGAAAAATTGGTAACAAAATACATGTAGACTTACAAAAACTGCTCCAAAATGTGTAAAAAATTTCTTTTGGACCAAAAATTCCAGATTTCAAACAAGAATTTTTCAAATTGTATATCACTTAGTGTAACACAGCCTCCCTTGTCCGCTCCGCTCTTCTGATCGTCTTGACCTTTTTGTTCCTCGTGTGAGAATGGCCATAGCTCAGTCCCATGCCTTTGCCTGCATTGGCGCTTCGCTATGGAATCAACTTCCCCCTTTGTTCACTCTACCATACTATCCGGTGGTACTGCTACATCTTTTCGCTACCTCAAAAATTGCTTTCATTCTCGAGGACTTTCACACTGGGAGTGCCTCTGATTGGTGTTCACTGTGAGAGGCGTTTTATAAATTTACAAAAACAATACAATACAATACAGGCTAATCATAATAACAACTGAAAGAAAAGGATTGAAAATCTGTCATGTATCGAAGAGTTCACAAATTTAGACTTTACATACACGTGAGCTTGAGATAAACTGTTCGGCTCTGTTACCTGATTTCTTTTGTCCTAGCACTTGATCCACTTCCAGCTTAATCTCTGTAAGAACGGTTTCATCTGACAAAATGTAAGCGACTGTCCAGAACGTCATCTACAACACGTTAGGCCTTGGATGCATTGCTCACGTCTAGTAACTAACAAATCCCTCAATTTTTAGCCACACTTATCTTAAGCTTTGAAAAAACGTTACCGTAAATACAAATCTATATTTCAATAAACTCAAATCTGCAACCTCAATATGGACTAAGCAAGCAATATCATAACTTCATTATAAAGTGGAAAAACATCTTAATTGTTCTCACAAAGTAATTCCTTCAGAATTATCTAAGTTATATCATCTCTGAAAAAGAACCTTAACACTGCTGGTCCAAATTTTGGCCAGCTGCAGCTAAAAAAGCAAAAATCTCTGAAGATTTTTGTTTGTTTTGTGACATCCTTTTGTTCAAAAAATTAAAAATAACTGTTCCTTTTATGTGTTTGCACTGTTACACTGCAGGGTGTCTAGAAATCATGTTCAGTTACAACACACAGTGAAGGCTGTGAGGGGCAAGCTTCACAAAATAATGCTAATTTTTAAATAATGTTTCTTTGTGCTCTCCATGCTTGCTACAAACAACACACTTCCTGCAAAGGTCATGTTTTGGTTGCAGTTGCTAGGATAGCATCCAGATAGTGCTGTCCACTTAGTTCGGATAGGTGCGAAGTCTTGCAGTGCTTGAAGGCCATTCATGGGGCAGTTGCCTCTGGTCGATCTTGGCTTTCGAGCTTAGAGAACAAAAAACACTGGGTCTGAACCAAATTTTGCCTCTAGCTCCTCCAAGCTTTGTGAATAGCGAAGGCATGCATTTGCTACAGCCACATCCATCATCCGTAGGACCACCTTTCTGTACCTCTTTAATTACTTTCTCATTGGTGGGTAAAGAAAAGTTGGTCTATTCGGTCTACGCCACATATGAAGGCATTATGGTTGAAAATGCAGTCCTGTTTTTTCACAAACTGGCCGCATCGATTCCTTCTCATATAACATCTTCACAGCTTCCTGTACACTCTATCTTTTCCTTTCGAATAACTCATTTTAATTCATTATATTTACTACAAAATGCTTACACCAAGATGGCTGACAAGCATGACATCACCACAGACACTTCATTAGTATTGTTTGTCATCACTAGACAGAGTTAAAACTAATCTTATATACACTCGGTAGGTGGACATGTGCGCAGCAGGAAAATAACTGGGACGTTGAACTGCCTCTGAACAACTGATTCCTGTAGCACCTGAACTTAGCTGGCTCTGCTCCTCACTATCTTAAGGCTTTTTCTACCCCAGTATCTTCTCTGCACAGTCGTTCCTCCCTTCGGTCCTCGGCCCGTGGTTACTTGGTTGTCCCACGGGTGCGTACTTCTACGGCCCAGTCTAGGAGTTTCGCTGTTGTTGGTCCCAATAGCTGGAACCAGTTACCTCAGGACTGACCTTTTCTCTATTTCTTTTGACCAGTTCCGCCAGCGCCTGAAAACCTCTCTTGACCAGTGAAGACACTGGCCTGGGTCGGGAGTGCCTCTGTTTTTGAGTGGCGCTATATAAATGCTCGATTACGATTACGATTACAATTAGCGGTCAAAGTTTTAAGGAAATCCAAGATAAATTCTGAAGTAATTGACTGGCAAAAAGACTTACAGGAATGGCATTTGCAAGAGATGCCCACATCAACAGAAGTGCATAATTGGCTGCACTTTTGGAGTCAACAGTTGCTATCAGACTTTGAAGAACTGACTATAACAGAAAACAATGTAAACAGAATGTTTTCAGGAAAACAAAAAACCTTTGTTGGTGTTCACTTCAGCAATGCTTTGTATGAATTGATACGTCTGTTGACATGACCAGCAATCAGCAATGTAATTGGTGCAATCCTAGATGTTTTAAAGTATAGGAACAACATGAGAGGGTACAAAGATTATATTTCTCAACTTCAATATGTGTCTAAATACTATACAAAAACACAAGAAAGTAGTACTTCCAAAATAACACCAGAACACAGACTATAGATATCTAACCAAATGCGAATTATTGAGTAAATGCAGAAAACGATGAACTAATCTGTCAGAATGAAAGAGTCAGTAGCAGCCATCTTGTCTGTCATGACACATCCTTAACTATTAATAATTATTTTTACCTGTTTGCCATCAACAACTGGTATCCTTTCCATGACGCCACGAAACTGCTGAAGAAGCCATGCTTTAGACTTTGCCCATCTCCTGCAACAGCAAAGTTTATCTTAGCAATGAAGACAATGATTACTCTAGTGCCAATAAAAAACCAGAGCACTTCAGTCTATTGTCTACACAGCCACTCTATACTATCCCACCCAGACTGCAGATAAATGCGTAACATATGTTACATATCTAGTTGCATTATGCAGACAACCATCATGTCACAAACAATGGTTGCATGATGATTTTAATCTTAGGGATCCAAAGAGAAATGAGTCTCAATATGCATACAAAATTACCTGATAAAACACTCTGGAAGTTTAGCACCGTGTTCAAATTGATCATCATAAAATATGAATTGTTGTTCAAGCTTCTTAAAAGCTTGCTGAAAATTAAAACAAAACAGATATACTGTCACTATGTAGAGTTATCATAAGCCTTGCAAAATTAATTTAAACTATTTCATATATAGACACAGCACAGCATTTTATCGGAGCTGAATAACTTCATTGAAGCACAATCCAGAGACTGAATCCATGGAATTCTAAAGATAAGCTAAACAGAGCGGCATCAATGAACAATACCTTTGTTCCACCAGTGTGCTCAACGTAAATTTTGTAATTTGGCAATTAACTGTTTTTTGTGATGGTACCCTGACCTTTTATGCAGCGTCAACATGAACCAGATCAATATGGGGCTGCTTTATCTATAATCAAACTGAGTGCTTACAATCATATTTCTATAAAAGCACTCAATGCACAAACTCTGAGCAGAAGTACAAACTAAAATACATGTGTAATTTGTATCTTATGATAGTCATTTGTATTTATGTATGTAAGCATCAGGACACTTAATATAGCACATTTTAAAGTATTTCCCAAAAGCGCTTTCTCTGCACTAGCCTATAATGTTAAATGTCATTTGCAACGATACTATTACGTCAGATAGTAAAACAATGCACAGTAAACTAGAAAGAGACACCAATGGTGGGCCCACGCACACATGTGGAGCCAACAAACGAATTCCCGTCGACAGTTGACAGATGGCATGGGTTTTTTACAGTTTTTTGACCAAGTTGCGTCGATAGGATGGAAAGACGACAGGTGACAGCACTCACAGCACACGATGCCCCTGCCGCCTAGCCATCCCTCTTTGGTAGAAGATGACACATGTCCAGATAATTTGTCGAGGTGCCAGATGTATTTAGAAGAGGCATTCATCATGTGTTGGTTGGTAGATTGAAGAGCAACCAGTCACTGACGGTCAAGGTCTCTTCAATGACCGAATTGGTCATACTCTGCTGAGATGAAAACACCCGGCTAAAGGTGGCCTACATGGTCCATACGGTTCAGACTCAATCGTACATCAGAAGGATGGGACTGATGCAGTCACGTAGGCCTCCTAAATGCACAAAATCCTTGACAAAACCGAAGAAAAAGTCCAGCACACAAAGCTAGCAGCAGAAAACTGGTGCTAGATTTGTGCCTTAACGGCACAAAAGAAAGTAAAGGGTGACAATGCAAAAGCTAGATGCTTAGAAACTATTCAACGGTTCTAGCAAATCAGGAATTTCATAAATGCTAGCAAAACAATTACTTCAAATTTGTGGAATTGTTAGAGATGCTCGTCAGTACGAGAGACAAAGAATGCACCAGTGAAACTATACCTCATCTTCTGTAGGTAGGACACCAGGTCCCATGATGTTATCGAGTACAGCAACATACATTACACTTCTTATCAGAGAATTCAGATCACCAGACCCTAAAATGAAATTTATAGAGCTAATCAAAAACACCAACAACAAATATTTTATAAAGAGGACATTATTATTAGGGCAAGAAATTACCCATCAATTCATGACAAAAGAGGCAAACAAAGCCACTGGAAATTCGATCAACAATGAGCCGTCAACTAACAATTCCACAAAGTTTACTCAGTGAACAATTTTATTTTTGTGCTTAAGGTTCAAGTCCCAGTTTTCTATGCAAAATTCATAAATTTCTGTATATTTCTGCTGATGAAAAATTGTTTTGATCAACTTTCAGTTCAAATATCCTTCAACCAAGAGACCGTGCCTCTGGACTCCAGTTTACACAAGTAGAATGTAAATCAATGAATGACAAGCATGTACTCAAATGCATGGAAAACTAAACCCTTTAAAAGGTTAAAGCAGTATCACAAGCTCTTTCATTTCTGCACATCAAGTAAAGCAACCCGAAAAGCTCTTACCGTTTTGTCCCCAGCGTAGCATTAACTGTGAGTAAAATTTTGAGGAGAGCATTTTGCAGAAATCCTCGAGATGACCAGCAGACAGGCGACCTTTCAAAGTGTCATGGATCTTAGTGTGATACTTTGCAAATGATTCTTTTGAAATTGATGCTGAAAAGGAACATAAACACTGTAATGGAATCATGTTTACCTACGACTACTATTATACAACGGGTCGGCAAGAGTCATTCATTGTCAAACCAATCTGATCTATACACCACACCATTTCAAGATGAACTTAGCAAAGAAGGTGAGAAATGTTTACCTGTTTTGAAGACTGTATTTTTCACAGCCTCCTGAAAGTCGACAGAAGGAGACAAAAAGAAATGAGTGAAATCCTCCAGTTGGGTCAGAAAAGTCAGTCGTTCGCCAGCAACCTTCAGGGTGAAAACTGGTCCAAACTGCACAAAGAATACAAAGACTTGTAAGCAATCTAGAGGGTTCACATCCAGCAACTCATCTTTGGTACAATAACAACAGACCTTAAATACTTTTGACTATTACATTCAAACTTCTGTCATAAAATATTTTGCATCATTGCCAATTACTACTAACTCACTTCGGATAAGATCAACATTGTTGGAATGGAACCAATGAGGCAGCAGACAATGGTTAGTTATGTCAGCAAACACAGCCAATAAATTGACTCTCAGTTCCAATTTTAGGTGAGCTCCTCAACAGGTAAATTCCTTTTAGAACCAAAAGAGTAGTAGATCGCACACTACAACCATTTCTGTCATTTCTGAGGTAAAGCATCGCAAAAGTCCGTCGAATCATTGATGATGCCACTCTTGTTCTCTTTCTTTTAACCAACAGTGAAAACTTGTGCGAAAACTCATTTGTGACAACTTGTCTCACCTGCCGAATCTGCATATTTAATTTAACTGCTGAAAGTTCTGCATCACCAAAACCTCATCGTTGGCCTTTGAGTGACTTTGACCTTCAGTCGCTTGAATCTACCAAACTGCGAATGCCTTTTCTGCATACTCCTTGTGCCTCGGCGAATAGCCGGACATGTGTCATCTTCTACCAGTGAGGGACTGCTTGTCGGCAGCGTCATTGTGTGTGCGAACGCTGTCACCTGTGGCTGCTCTACTCTATCGATGCAACTTGGCTCAGAGACTCTGAACATCCATGTAGGGTTGTTAATATCGGTTTTTTTGGCAAACCGTTTATCGGTTTTAGAAATCCGATTTTAAACCGATTATCGTTTTTTTATGGGCCATCATAGATGGCCCATAAAAGATGGCCCATGAAAATTTAATATATTATCATATAATGCAAGTTACTGAAAACCGATAATCGCTACGTACCGTAACGTACATACACATCCGGTAGCGTGGTCCAAAAACACTAAGTTTCTCAGAGTTGCGCTCCACAACCCTCCTTTTGTTCTATGGCTGCCCACTATTACCTCTACCAAATTTGAGACAGATTGATGAGTATTTAGAGGTCGCTCAAGGTCAGGGTATTTTCACCATATTAAGCACAAAATCGGTAATCTGCACTAAGAACAGAAAACAGAATTTGAGTTGAATTAAAACATATAGTGCAGCAATGAAAATAAGAAAAGGTTCAAAAATGTTCAATTTTGCTATGGAAACACTGGAAATTTTCTTGAGTAACACATTCTATGTCCTCTGTCATCTTCATCAGCGTGGCCTTAGAGCTGGACAGATAGGTCTTCCTGCAGCGTTTCACGAGCTGAAGAAGGAACTGCTGCTCTTCATTCTTTGTCAACGATTAATTCTACTGCTGCATCAAACCAATGGCTCTCCCAGCAGAGTCGTTCATAACTGTCATGACTGACGCTGCCTTTAGGAGGTCCTGGTGGGAGTGATCATCGCATCATTCCTTAGGATTCTTAACCAGGGAGCCTTGGGCCTTCTCTTTTCCATTCAAGTTCAGAATGTCAACGATGACAGTATTTCTGTCTGTGACGGAAGATGCAAGGCCAAGGGAGCTGAGGGGTTCAGGAGGATGGTCGAGGCACTTCACATAATTGATGGACTGTGGAAGGTGGAGGTTTGTCACCATCAGTGTTTCACATCCACTCCAATTCTGTCGTCAAACAAGGATGTGCTAACGAAATTTCTTAAACGTACCAGATATGCCTAGGGCCCACCGAATGCGGTCGAGGCAACCTTTGCCACTCTCATATTTAGATATTTACTGAACTCCTCCAGCAGCAGTAGATCGTTGAGTGGTGCTCTTATAGGCAGAGGAGCTTCATGCCAGAACCGAACATAGACAAGGCTCACAAACAGTGCCAGCTCCATTACACTGTGCTTCTCTTTGGCAGTTGGAGAGAACAGCTGCTGGGAAAGAAATATTTTAATGCTAAAGATAGCTTTCACCATCAAACGTGCATGATGGAATGCTCCTGGTGCCTGAAAGGAAACTCTTGCTCCCTTTGCACCACCCTGAAGATCAAACTGAGTTTCAAGAATTCCTCGAAGTCTTCTCTCTGATGTGACCCTTCAAGAGCTGCCTTGAAGAATTTCACCATTTCTTCTCGAAGAGCAGAAGTGTGTGCATCAAAGATGTCGTCGGAAGCCATTTCATTTGTCGCCTGGTCAATGTGTGGCCAGCTTTGCTGGAACCTGCTGAGCATAGGAATGGCAGACCCTCCAGTAGAGCCGAAAACAGCTCCATGACATGATGGCGGCAAGTCAACCAGGTTAATTCTTGCTAAATTCGAATTCTCAATAAAAGTGCAGGCATCATTCTTCAGGCGAGTATTGCTGGCAGTGATGTCATAGACCATATACCACGAACTAGACTCAGAAGTCCGAAGACTCCAGTCATCCAGAGTCCTCAGGCAGGCTTCAGCTTGTTCGTTACCAGTTCTGCAGCCAATTTTTGGAACTCCCAGTATATATCTCTTCTCCGTCACCTATGATTAGTATACTGCAAGTCTGTCACCTGCTGCTCATGGTTCTTGTAGTATGATCGTCGGATGAAACTTTTGTTGGAAGATGGGACCCAGACAGTTTTTTCTGTGCCCTTCTCTATAAGCCAAACTTCAGCACTGCTTCTTGTCTTTGCCATTAGTGTGTTTATGAGCTATGTCAAAACTCTACAGTCAACTCTCTTCAATTCCTAAAATTCACCAATGTACTAATAAATCTGACTAAGTACAAAGGTTTAGAGTTCTTAAAAGCAATTTTAAAAATTCCAACATTTGCATGCTACATCATAGGATAGTTAATAATGTTAGATTGGTATTTATAAACTTCAGTTTAAAACAACAGTTAAAAAATTAAGTAGCAAGCGGTTCTAATAATATTTTCTTGAGCAGATAATAGTCAATAACTTTCACTATGCCATGGTATTATCAAGAGAATGTTTGGCGACCTTGAGCGACCTCTAAAACTGCTCCAATCTGCTTCAGATTTGGTCCACATCTTACTTAGGAGAGGTAGAACAGATTTAAACTTGTGGAGCAAAGTTCTGCTAAAGATGAAATTTTACCATTGTGTCGTGGACCACCCTAACATCCGGGTTCTATTATTACCTCGTTGGTTGTGGAAGACTGCTTTATATACGAGGCAATAATTCGTCCCTATAGGGTTCTACTATTACGTCGTTGGCTGTGGAAGACTGCTATAAATACGAGGCCATAAAACGTCGCTGTGGGGTTCTACTATTACCTTGTTGGCTGTGGAAGTTTCCGCTTTATATATGAGAGGCAATAATACGTCCCTGTGGGGTTTTACTATTACCTCGATGGCTGTGGAAGCTCCGCTTTATATATAAGAGGCAATAATACGTAGCTGTGTGGGTTTTACTATTACCTCGTTGACTTTGGAAGACTTCGTTTAATATATGTGCATAATAGCCCAGCGCAGAGAGCACCTCTGAGCAGGTCTCTTGAAGAGACACTATATAAATTCTCAGAATGAATGAATGCAAGTGGCATTTGTAAGCCATCATATATGAACATTCAAGACATAGGCAGAATTAGGCTTTAATCCCATGTCTTCAAGAATATGCATGGAAAATGCATTAGTCTCGATCGCTTTGATAACTCTATAAATATCATCTTGTTGGCATCAATAAGCCAAATATGCAGAAACTCCAGAATTCAGAACATTTTGGCAATAAGCCATAACTAGGCCAGGGTCATTGTCCAGGGTAATTGGGAAGGGTTATTGTTCAGAATGTTAGGTATTTCATCGGTATCCATAGCTATCAACCCTAACTATTATACACGAATCGGAGACCTTTACTCTGGCTTCCTCGATGAAATACAACGGCGCTTTCCCAAATTCCAATGCACATCCAATCCAAGGAATTCTCCAGGCTCCCAAGTAGCATGGAGGCCAGAATCTCTTCTGTTTACCGTCTTCGTCATTTCGACAGTACCTCCACAGAACCACAGCAGCAATTGCTGGAGCTAAAAGTAGATGACAGCATATTGCCATTCACTCGCATCAATTATTGACATCTTGAATGAAAACGTTCATTACTCCAATGTAAATTTAACCTCTGAACTTTCACCTGTGACCTTTTTACCCGCGACCACATGGCTGGAAAGTGGAAACTCTGAATTGAATGTCGTATGAAATGTTAGTGTCAAAGTATTGCAGCGCCTCTGGCGACTAGCAAATATAACTGGTTGTTTATCATCATTTTCAGTGATACGTCTCGAGACCAGGAAAGTGCGGTCTTGGCTTGCTTGAACCTGCGGTCTTGGTCTTGATCTTAATAATCCGGTCTTGGTCTTGTTCCCGATCTTGGGCCTTAGTCTTGTGTGCTTGGTTGCCACCACACATATGCTTAGGCATATATCTCTACATAGGCCTATAATTATGCTTGATGTCTTGCACTGGCTTCCTATCACTGCGCGCATCCATTATAAGATCCTCTTTCTAGTCTCAAAGGCGCAGCTGAGCAGTGCCCCAAAGTATCTTGCTGACTCAAGTGCAAAGTTAGCAGCTGAAGGTACATTTTGCAAAAGATGAAAACGAGGGAAAAGAGAATTTCGGGTTCATAAAACACAAGAACATGTTTCTGTCCAAGAGATCTTTGGTTTCTTGTAAGACTGGAGAGGCAGCCAAGCCTTGGAGCTAAGATATTTGGTTTTTGGGAAGACTCGAGAGGCAGCATAGCCTGCATGTACAACCCTGAACAGAAGAAGAGGGCTGTTAATCACGTACCTTAGCAGCTCCTCGATCTTGCTTCATCTCTCTGGATTCGTTTGCAACCAGACTGGGGTTTCCTTTTGATTACTTTGTAATATATATATATATATATATATATATTATATATATATATATATATATATATATATATTTAGTTGTCAAAACTAAACCAGGTACAAGCACAGTGTAAGAAATCCTATTTCTTACATCATGGTACAAGTAAACAAAGTTAAGAAAAAAATAATAGGAATATTCTGGGACTCGATGTTAACAGTTTATGGGACCAGGGTCTAAACGCTCTGACTAAACGCAGCGTTCATGGATAAGCCCTGCGCTTTACTTCAAGTGGCGCTTTACTTTAGAAATTTGGAGATTGCGGATTGCGATTAGGCTACTATCAAAATATTTCGATGAGAAAGACCTAGAACAAGAGCTAAATTTGAAAGTAATGATATTTCAAGGGTTTTGCTATATATGGAGTCTTTGGTTTGGTGAAGATCCGTTCTTTCTTCTTAGATATAATATGGCCGCATTTGCCAATATTTCAAGCAACAAGCAACAGATGCAACAAAATATGCAACAACAACAACAACAGGCGCCGCTGCTCGCCTTTGGAATGGCCGAAGAGCGAGCGGCTAGGTCGGTTTTTGGTGAGTTTAGGCTTTTGTCTTAAGTTACGTTTTTACTTATCTTAGTATCTGAACTTGCCGGTAAAGTCGTAGTTTACGTTGCTAAATTATTCGTATGTCTTCAATGCCGTACTTGACGTTGGTAAGTAAGCAGTCTACCTATGTGCATGTTAACTATCATCAATCCAGCTTCCATTTCATCAAGAACTTGTTCATCAATCCAACTTCCATTTAATTGGAAAAAATTACTTTTATCAATTCAACTTCTATTTCACGAAAGAAATAATATTTTCCATCAATGGAGCTTTTATTTAAGCAAAGATATATTCTCATGGATGCAGCTTCTGATTGCGGAAACAATTATTTTCATCAACCCAGCTTCTATTGAATCGAAAACTTAATTTATTCCATCCAGCTTCTATTTACTGCTTAAATTAACTGCTCAAGGCAGAGGTGCGGCCTGAAACCAGAATCCCAGATACGAATTTCGGCCAGATCCTTGAAATTGATTTTCTAAGTCCGACCCGAATGAACATAATTAACAAGTAAACATTTGAGACAGAGGACTGATGTATATCGAAATACATCAAGGCCACGCTAGGTCTTTGTCATGTTTACAGTTTAACTTTAAATAGCTCGGCCGCTTTCTAGAAAACTGTTTTCGGGAAATTGGGCTTTTGTCTATTTTCAGCGCTTTCGGGGATTGTGGTTTTGGGGATTGGGTTGACCCCCCCCAGGCAGTATCATATCCACAGTGCCTAAACACCACCCGCAATGTTAAGTAGGCCATCAGCATAGAAAATTCAAGTAAATTTTTTTGTGATTTGCAGTTGGAAACATACCTTACGAAGCAACTGAAGAACAACTGAAAGAAATTTTCAATCAAGCTGGTCCTGTTGTTAGCTTTAGGTAATTGTTACTTACATTGTGTGTTTATTTATCAACTCAGCTATGATGAGTACACTGACCATACACTGTTGGCGGGTAGATGAGAAGGCAAGGGAGAGGACTGGCTACCCGTCCTCATATGCCTAGGCTAAGAAAATGAAGTTGCTATTAAACACTTCACACCCATAGGGCTAGCTTAAGGGACTGTTCTTCTTCTTCTTATCTGTAGACATTTGTTTTGTGTTCTTTCTGGTTATGTTTTCTCCAGGCCAACAGTTCAATAGCCTCCAGGCTTTTTACTTCCTTAGATTCCATTTCTCTCAAGCATAGAGTATTACACTCCATATGAGGCTTTTCACTATTCCTTTTAAGTTAGGTCCAGATTTCGCTTAATTTGTTTTTGAAGTTTTCCTTTCTTGTAATGCAATTATATGCTACTTTTACTTTGATGTGCATTGACATGTGCTGATGTTATACTTCTGAGATTCCAGCTTTTGACCATTTATGGCCATCACTTTCAAGTCTGCTTGCCATCCGATTCATTTTCCCATCGAATATCGAAGCTTTGCAGGTCCCTATTTGTGACTCACATTTCCCATTTGTAGCCAGGATATGATACAATTGTTTTTAATAAAAATTGGGATGAAACGAAAGGTATTTTATTTTAGACTTGTCTACGACAGAGAGACGGGTAAACCGAAAGGTTATGGGTTCTGTGAGTACCAGGACCTGGAAACAGCGCAGTGTGCCATGCGAAACCTTAACAATCATGACTTCAATGGTCGACCCTTGAGAGTTGGAGTGGCTGCGGGAGAACAAGGAAAGGATGAAGGCAGATGTAAGTATGATAGGTAGTACTCACCTATTACTTTTTTGAGGCAACTTAAAAGTTGCTCCTTGCAAATGGACAGAGTCATTTTCGTAAGTCATTTTCTGCTGCATGTTTATGATTCTGATATGAGTTTAGAATTGGACTAGCTATATGTGTGTTGAACACATCTTCCGGTCATGTCGTAGTGACAGACCCACACAATCAATTACTGAGGAGGCATCCATTCTTCTTGCAGTTGTCTTCAGAGAACTTCTGTTAAACATTTCAGAACACCCAAGTAATTAATTAGTTACAAAACTTTTGTTTAAATGACTAAACAAACAGATTGCAGATCTGTGGCTTATATGACTGCATGAACCAAATTGGACCATTATGTAATAAAGTAACATCTAGTGTGATGATTCACAGATTCAGTCACTTATTTTCATCAACTGTTGTTGCAATTGAAGTGGGGACATGTATTGTCCATGAAGCTGACATTAACATTACTTCTAGTTTGTAGGAGTCAGTATGTAGTATTTGGCAAGTATATATGTATTCCAGGATCTATGCTGTGCCTAAAATGCCATGCTTAGCTGATGGACTTACAGAGTTTTAATAAATTGAATATTTTCTTGTGGTACTTACTATTTATTTTGTCTGGCTGCAGTGATTGTAACTGTCTTAAAACTAGTAAATTACAGTGCAGTAATTACAATTTTATGGCATTTTCGAGTCTCAGTATTGTAATGTTATCATTTTACAAATGGCAGGTGAGCAATTTTATAAGTTAAAAGATTACTGCTCAGCATTAAAAGTTGAGTTTTGTCTTCAGAGTTTGTTTCATTCATTCATTTCAGAGATTTATATAGCGTCCCTTCAAGATTATCTACTCAGAAGCGCTCAAAAAAGTGCTTGTTGTAATGTGTATAACTGTTTCTGTTTCAGTAATGCAGCAGGCACTAGGAGGACCAGCGCTTGAGGTGAGGCTGCTTGAATTTCATTCCCAAGTAATCAAAACAGACGTTTTGCTGGCTATTTGTATTGAGCCACTCTAACTGAGCTTCAGTAGAAGTACCTGCAGTAAATCAATGATGTTTGAGCTTAAGGCTTGCCTTGACAAAAGATGAAGGTGTTTGCCTTGTGACATCTGGATTCGCTTTTTTGTCACTTCTGGCCTTGGCCTTATGACATGTGGTCTTGGACCTCAAAGGTGGTCCATTTGAGTCACAACTCGGTTTACTTGTAACAACTGGTGCATGTGTATTTGTTAAGGGATTAGTATGCAAGTCACAGTACAGCAAAACAGCCAGTTTAGGTTGATACTTGAATTGGTTGGCTCCTTCAATGCCATGCCAATGCTTTACTTTATGTACATATCATATATGCATATGCTTGCATCTGGGCATTTTTTTCTTTCCATTAAGCCTTTTGCATGTCAATTATTGTTGGCCCTTGTGCTGGGCCCTTGTGGATTTAGTCCAAACCAATATAGTCCATTTCTCCCCTTAGGGTAAAATGTAATATCTCATCAACCACCGAAGATAAAACATAAATATGAAATTTGTTTAGAATGAATTTTGTAAAACCTTTGTCAATTTATTGTTTGGATGTGTTTGTTATTTTACATATGACATGCAAAATGTGTGACTTACGTTTCATCACATTGTCTATCTACATTTTGCCGATGTTTTCTGACCCGCACCCACTGAACTTTGTTTTTTCACATGACTTGGAGATGAGCCCAGAACAGACGACTGGCTGCATGTCGTGGAAACAGCAATGCTCCAGAGAGTAGCATGCTACAGATGATAATGATGATGATGATGATTATAATATTATAGTGTTTCTTCAGTTACATTTAATTCAATACTATAAAATTCAGGTGACTGTCTCTGTTTTGGTGTGTAAACCTTCGTTTTCAAATACATCATTGCTTTTTTCAACACTCCATTCACAATCTGGGTTACAATCAAATCTCCAATGGATATTGATACTAGATAGGAGCAGTTGAACTTGGCATGGAGTTATGTTTTGAACTGGCAGAGGTCATAGGCAGTAGCTATGCTGTTTAGGCAACAAGACTTCAAATTTTATCTCATAGTTTTGCATGGCATGACAGATGTTTCTAGAAACATTGCTACATCATCTTTTAAGTGCCCAATAAAGGTCTACCTGTGCTAGCCTAACGTTATTCAATAAGCGAACGATACTCAGATAACTAACTATCTGTGAGCTGCCAGTGGTGACTCTTCTCAGCCAGGGATCTCCAGGTAAAGTTATACCATCGAGCAACTATTGTGAAGGCATTTTTACAATTGCCAGCAAATCACCAATTCACCCAGCCTTTCCAAGCAAAAACCATACTCTAGTTGATGCAGCGCTGACAAACGTCAGTGCTGCTATCACTTGTCTTATAATTTAAAAAGTTGTGTAAGTCATTAGTATGAATGCTACTTGAAGTATTGTTGGTGCTGCTACCCATAAATGAGTAAAACCCTTCATAATTAACTCTCCATTCAGCGCCAATTTCCTAAATCATTACAAAACTTCATCTTTGTTCACAGTCGCTGTCATAAACTATGATCTTAAAACAAAATAGGTTTCTGACTACAAGGAGTCTGATATCTGTGTAGCCACTGTAGCTATGCCATTTGTGTCTAAATAACCAATTGGAAAATTGTTGCTTATTTATTGGCCAGATTAACAGTTAACTTATTCTATAAAGAATGAACGCTGGTTCCCTAGCTTCCAACTGCTTTAAATAGTAAGGATCTGACAGAAGGTCTTTTAACCAGCCTTACTGATGTTTTTGTTGTAAAAGAATGTCTGTTTGGCCTGTATACAAACGATGTGTAGCTAGAGATTATTATTATTGGTTAATGTGTCTCAATGGTCAACTTTAACCTTGGCCAAGTACTTCTTGGTTTGTTCTTTTGGATTCTGGCGTCGGTCTTTCAAGTCCTTGATTTGTTAACCCCTTCAGCCCACCTTGTAAACCTTGTGGCATTGTATGTTTGCATGTATTAAGGCACTTAATAAATTGTACCTTTAAGAATCTCTTAATAGCAGTGAACACATGGTTATCTAACGGATCATATGAGCAAGCAGTCACTGAAGTAGCTAGAAAATATATGTGAAGCAGGATCAGATGAAATGGTCCGTTAATGCACACATAATGAAAGATTATTCTAAGACAGTGCTGTCCAACCTTTTTGACACCGCGGGCCACCGAAGAAGTTATTCTTGAAGTCGCGGGCCGCACCAGTCAACTCAAAAGCAATGACTAAATTTATTGAAAAATTATTAACTGTATTAAAATTCATTTTGGAGTTATCATTATGTATGCGTCCTGGGATATGGATTTTGAACAAATAGCTATACAAGTAGGCCAATGACTTTATCCTTTACTTCATTTTTACAGAAATTGCATATATTTAGCCACCTCGGGCGGGCCACTTAGAATCAGGTCGCGGGCCGCATGCGGCCCTGTTCTAAGAGGATGGACCAACAATGGAGCATGACACCAACATGTTTTTATAGACCTCAATTAAATGGACCTTGCTGAACTGGACAGGATTGAAACTGAAACTTTAACTCATGCGTTAGATTTTAGCAGAGATTTAACATTTGAACGATGAGCTGCATTGCTTGCTCTGTACCTTGTATTACACTCTTGTCATTAAAGTGTTAAATGTTTCTTGGACTCGACTTATCTATTTGTGATATGGTTGTTCTTTTCTAGAGTCCATTTGGTGAACCAGTTGAGACAGAAAAGGCTCCAGAAGCCATTTCAAGGGCAGTAGCCAGCCTTCCACCTGAGCAGATGTTTGAGTTGATGAAACAGATGAAGGTAAGAGGCTATCAATTCAGTTGATATTCTTTATCGATCACGAATAAAATAACAGCGTAATAGTCATCGCTTATGTTGATATGTGTTGTGAAACTGTCTTGTCATTTGCAAGAAATTCTTAAATTTCTTTACATTTTCTGTTGCTCCAGCTTTGTATCCAGAACAATCCAAACGAAGCCCGGAACATGCTGCTTCAGAATCCACAGTTGGCCTATGCTCTTCTGCAGGCGCAGATTGTTATGAAAATTGTTGACCCACAGGTGGCACTAGTAAGTCACTTCATTGAACTTTTTCACTGTTTTAAGTCTAGTCAGTAAAGCGCATTGGTAAGTTACATTGGTAAAACAAAATTGTAGGTTGCACTAAATTTTTGTGTGAATCACATTGATACCATAAATTGTTGGGAAATTTAAGCCAATTTCATGTCCTGGAATTACTATTCTCAAGTTATTACCCATGATAAAATGCAGAATTGGTTTTCAGCTTGTCAAATAATAGCATCCTCCATGTATCGACACACTAATGTGTGTAGAAATAAATGTAGGTAAGATTACTGTTTCTGCAGTGTCTGTTAAGATGCAGTTTTTCTGTAGTTTGAATACGGAAATGACCAAAAGTAAGGAATCCATCATATTTCAGTTTTGACTGTAATTGAATTTTCTGTTTGGTCACTAACTGAAACTGTGTTACCAAGTGCTAAATATAAATGGAATAACGGAATTTTCACTGACATAAATTTATGGTATGATAACTTTGTGTTAGGACATTTTAGCGGGTTTGAATATGTTTGATTAAACTCAGATTGCCTTCTTGTGTGTTGTAAGGATGCTACAATGTTGAATTTGTTGTAAAAATGTAATAAACTGTTAGTATTTTGGGGCTAAGTCAATAATGTCAACTTAAATCAGGTTTATATTTTTGGCAGAAACTAAAGGTATTGCTTTCAACTGTACTCCATCCAGTGTTGTGAAATTGATTATGATATAGTAAAATTGATAACTGTCAACTTTCAGGCCATGTTACATCGACCAACTGAACAGATTCCTCCTCTTCTTCCTTCCTCCAGTAGTTCCTCCTCAACAGGTGTCTTATCAACATCTCAACCTCCAATTAACCAATCACCGCAGAATATGGTAAGTGCTTGGTACTGAAATAACACATTAAGAGCATTGAAGAATGCAGCGCTGGTTTTGGGCTGTTCGATTGTTGTGTGGCTTGGCTGAAAAATTGTGTAACCTGGTTATCTGTGATTAAATTACAAAAAGGGATAAATATTCTACTTGTTGTGTCTTTGCTAATACAAGCAACTTAAAGAGGGATGTTAACATAGTGTTTTCAAGATTTTTATCTACTTTTGATGCATTCTTGCAATTTCATACAGGTCTCCAACTCCTGAAAGTTGGTAACCACGAGGAGTGCATTATGGTCTGTTGATTAGCATGATGGACTGACAACTGAGAGGCCAGAGATTCAAATACCTGCCAGGGCAGAAAGTTTAATGTGAGATTTCTGCTCTACCTGAGCCTCAGCCAACTCAGCTACAATGAGTACACTGCCCATACACTGTGGGAAGATGAGATGGGGAAGGACGAGACTGGCCACCCACTCTTGTATGCTACAGCTTAGAAAAATAGTCGCTGATACTTGATATCTGTGACTGCCTCTCAAGCCAGCTTAAGGAACTGCTCTTTGAACTCTGTATCTTTCTGTAAGAAATGCCTCAAAAGGCTCAAAACTCACTATTTGTCACTGACTTTCAGAAATTTGGATGTCTAACAGCTCCGATCCTGGCGACTGACTGACTGCGCCTTCGATTCGCATTTCTGTGTGACCTTGCACATGTTAAAAATGTAGGGAGGAATATGCTATAGGAGATTAATTGAAACTCATTATGAACACAGCTTGTGAGTTGGCCACTCTAGCTGGTTTGAAAACGATTAAATTTATTTAAACCTTTGATTTAGATTGAAGCTTCTCTGAAACTGATGTTTTTATTTGTTTCAGGAATCCAGACCAGGCTTTGGCCCATCTGCGGCAGTTGGTAGAGGTGGTCCTCTCCTTGGTCCAGGTCCATCACTTGGCCCTGGTGGTGTTCCAGTCATGATTCCAAGTGGAATGATGGGTGGAGTTGGGCCAGGACCATCAGGCAACATGGGACCCGGTCCAGAATTTGGTATGATTTTATTTAGCTAAAAATTTAATGTTTAAATGCTTTTTAGTTTGACTCCTAAGTTGATGTTTGATTCAGCCAACATTCATGCATATCATCATCAGCCATTTGGCAGTGATGGGTACGAATAAATGATTTCCATTGTCCTTGGTCATTTGTCAAGTCCATTGTTCCACTTAGTGTCAGTCCAAGTTTTTTTATTTCCTCATTTATATTATCTATAGATCCATCATAGTCTAGGTCTGCTTTTGTTTCTTTTTCCTATAAATCTTGAATGTAGTGCATTGTGTGGGAATCGGTCAACTGGCATTCTCTCTACATGTCCAAACCATCAGAGTGTTCATTGAACAACTTTGTCTAGCGGAGTTGTTTGGATATGTCATCATTTCTTATTTTCTGTAGTCTTGAAATCAGTTATAGAATGCCATACTAACACTTAATCAATTAATTTTATTTGAATAAAAACTAATTGAATGAATGATTTGATAGATAGACATCGAACTTTCAATGTTTGAATGCTAAAGTTGGAAACTGATAGTTAAAGCATAACTGTAAATGAACTGCAAGGCGCATAAAAGATATTATTATTATTATTATTATATAGACTGTTTCTATTTAAATTAAAGTTGGAAACTGATTTAAAGCCTGGAATTGCAACATAATTAGTTGTGTTTAGGAGTTGCATGTCAGTTACCTAATTATCATTTTAATTGCCCACAGTTTGTCCATTAATGACAGTCTGTTTTGTTTTCTTGTAGGACCACGTGGCCCAATGCCAGGCCCTCGTGGCCGCGGTGGTCTTCTTGGGGATATGCCTCCCAGTGAACGAAGAGATGGTCCAGGGGGTCCTAGGGGACCAGGAGGATTTATTGGTGACCCAAGAGGTCAGTTGCAGTGCTGCTTGTAACTCTTGCTTCTAATTAAATAAAACGAGGTAACTTTGTAATCATCTCTGCAGTGTCAAAGTTTTCCCAGTAGTTGTTGTAGCCTCTTCATCATTAAAGGATTAATCATTCTTGGAGTCGTGCTAAATTCATTATGTATGAATTGTTTTCCAACTTAGGCATGGTCTATGTGCTTCATACTTTCTAGAAGACAGTTTTATCTTCGAATTTCGTGAAGCAAGGTTTATTCTGTTAAGTTGACCAGTTAAACGAAACACAAATCTTTGTTTACATTTCTTTCAAATATTTAGATATGTTTCCCATTGGGATAGATGTGAAATTCTCTCTAACCTGTGATTTAGGCCTACAGTGTGCTTCATATTTGAGCCTTCTACTCTGTGTAAGTAAAATGGTGGTAATATAATAATAAAAAGAAATTGTTGTTGATCTTGTTAGGTCCAGTTAGAGCAGAGATGGGTGGACGAGATCCGGGACATCTTATGATGAACATGGGAGGAAATCTTGGTCCTAGGCCAGACATAGGAATGGGTCTTGGTCCAAGGGCTGACATGGGTCCTGGTCTAAGACCTGACGGTGGAATGGGACCCCGTCGAGAGCTAGGCCCTGGAATGGGGCATGGCCCACGTATGGAGATGGGTGGTGGGCAAAGACCAAGAATGGACATGGGATCAGGTCCACGCATGGAGATGAGTCCTCGAGACATGGATGCCAGACCACCACGAGGTATGCCAGTGTTGCTCGGTGATGTGAGGGACCTGCGTCCTGATTCAGACATGAGAACTGCAAGAATTCAGCCGATGAATGCCCCTGGGCCAGCTCAGCGACCAGCGGTCAGTCATAAATTTGATGACTTCCAATAGATGTTCTGTTGTTTGGTGTGCTTATATTTGTAAACCCTGAAGTTGAATCATCTGTGTAGTTGTTGCTACCATTTCTTTGGCAAAAGCCAACTTTACATGTGAATTTTGTATTGTATGAAAGTGAATAGTTCTTTGTCATTTGTTTACATCATTAGAAGATTATATATATATACTTATATATACATATATATGTATGTATATATATATACTTGTGTGTGGGGACTTAGTGCTTGACTGTTGTTTGTGATCTAACCTTTGTTGAAAATGGTAACTGCCAATTAATTATGGAGTTATCATAATGAATGCGTCTTGGGAACTGGATTTTGTGTACACATTGTCAAATGATAAGCCAAGTTACGAACGAATAGCTATGCAAGTAGGCCAGTGACTGTCTTTTACTTCATTTTAACAGAAATTGCAAATATTTAGCAAGCTGTGGCGGGCCACTTAGAATCTGCCGGCGGGCCGCATGCTAGCCGCGGGTTGGACAGCACTGGTCTAATTGAATGGTTCAGTACGTTCAAATCCCCACCAGAGCAGAATTTTTTTAGAGATTTCAGCTCCACTTCCACACCCTGGCTAACCATCTCAGCTGTAAGGAGTGCAGTGACCATTATAATGTCGTTAAGAATATCAGGCTGTAAGTGAGTCGACCGGTCACCTACCCTGGTATGCGGAAGCTAAGAAAAATGAAGTTGCACACACACACACAGCACACACAGACACACACACATGGGCTGATGTTTTAGAAATTGATTTTGTGTTGAAAGGCCTTGGTTTGCCTGGCAGAAGATTTTGCATAGGACCATTGTTATAACACAGAGGTCGTGTTCCACTGTAACAGGCTCGAAGAAACTTGCTGGACTTTAAACACTTGTTTTTGATTTTTCAGGGTCCTTCTCCAGGTCCACCTACATCTGGTGCACAAATTTCACCTCAGGATCAAGAAAAGGTAATGTATGTTTTTGGCAGAAGTAGTAGTTACAGTGATTTAGATATTGAGTACTTTGGGTTGATAATAATTTATGTTTTAGGAGATTGTCGTGTCACCATAAAAGTTGCTGCAACAATCATTGTTGATGACATGAACATTACTTATATTGACACTCTAGGAGTTATTGAATTATGTGGTATAAGAAAGCGTCACAGCCAAGATGGCCGGATGTCTTTATCTGCGTGTTAATTTTGACCACTTGGTTGGTCAAACTCTTTTTTGCTCAACTAGTTTTGTTATTTGATTTTCAAAATTGCCTAGTAGGCCTAATAGTATGCGTCTATGGAGATACTTCTCTCTTTCGTCTCTGTTTCTGGTGTGTTTTGGATGATTTTCGGACGCTTACCATCGACGCTGTGAGCTCTTCACTAACCGACAGAATGGTTTCACCCGCTGTTACCTGTACAACAAAGTCTTCGGTTATGGTGTCCACTGTCCACCGTTCTACATCAGTGACACTATTAGACCATTTGCCAGCTACTAAGAATGTCGTCCTCTGCAGATCAAGTGCCAGAGAGATGCCCAGACGCAACATCTTCTACTGTGTGATAGGAACTGCCATGGTGCTGAGATTCGTGTGTCCCTACCCTTGTCGCCTGTCGTCATTCCTCTTCTCCGATGCTACGGCAACCAGGAACTTCGAATAACGTGCCAACTTCAGCTCTGGATGAGAATCCGTTGACTGGGCTCTTTGTGTTTGCTGGACCTTGCCAGTGGCGACTCTTCTAGTCATCTGTTATTTGAGCTGTGTTCGTTTTTGACTGTCTGGTCATATTGACTCGTAACATCATTTAGAATAGCGCCTCTGAGTAGGAATCTTGAAGGGGCGCTATATAAATTTTTGGCATGAATGAATGAATGAAGTAACACAGAAATTATCTACTGTTTAGGCCCAAACGTATTGTATTGTATTGTATTTATAAATTTATAAAGCTCTTCTCACAGTGAACACCAAGCAGAGGCGCTCCCAGTGCGAAAGACTCTGAGCGAAAAGAGTGGTCTTAAGACAGCGAAAAGAAGCACCTGGCCCACCAGATAGTATCAAAGAACGAGTTGATAAAGGGAGCTGGTTCCATAGTGAAGGGCCAATGAAGGCAAAAGCTCGAGATTTAGCCATAGTAGTCCTCGCTCGTGGGACAAGAAGGTCGAGGCGATCAAGTGAGCGAAGCGGACGGTGAGAGGTGGCGGAGATAGGCCGGCGAACGAGGCAACAGAGGTATTTGGGAGCTAGGCCAGAATAAGACCGGCAGACAAGAACAAGGACCTTAAGCTGGATACAGTGAGAGGGAGCCAGTGAAGTTGTTCCAACATATAGGAGGAGATGTGCGAGAAGCGAGGCAGTCGAGCTATCAGCCTGGCAGCCGCATTAAGCACAGATTGAAGAGCGGTTAGGCGCACTTTAGGAAGGCCTACAGAGAGTTGCAGTAATCAATGCGGGAGCAGGTGAAGGCATGGACTATAGACGTAAAGACTGAGGAGGAAACAGAACGTTGAATTGCTCTGAGGCGTCTCAGGTGGAAGTAGCAGGAACGGGTGAGATTCTTGATGTGTTCTGAGAAGGTGAGTGTGCTGTCAAGGACAACGCCTAGGTCACGGACACTGGACGAGAAGGTGAAAGAAGGAAAGGTTTGTTCAAGAAGTACGAAGTCAAGCTTAGCAAGCTGCTGTCAAGTACCAAACCAGATCAGTTGAGTTTTTGATGAATTAAGTGAAAGCCGATTGGAGGACATCCACAAGTGAAGGTCTTGGGAGAGAGCATTAATGCGACCGGTAAGAGCAAGCTGAGCAGATGGGGTCCATGGACAAAGGCTTGCACATCGTCCGCGTAAAGATGGCCGGTTGACAGGTGTTTTGAGAAGAGGGCAGGAATGTCTGCAGTGTACAAAAGGTAAAGAAGTGGACCGATGACAGAGCCCTGGGGCACACCAAATTTGACCATTACCCAGGGGGTTCTGGAGTCTCCACAGATTACCATTTGGGTGCGGCCAGTGAGGTAAGACAGAAGCCAAAGGAGAGGAGGGCCTTTGAGGCCAAAGGAAATCTCAAGACGTTGCAATAAGATATCGTGGTCTACCATGTCAAAGGCGGCAGAGACATCAAAAAGAGCCAGCAGTAGTAACTTAATGTTTGAAGTGATGCTTCTCTGAAACCATGATAAACATGTCTCAATCACGCATAGTTCAGTGTATCACCAACATGCACACACACACACACATGCAAACCATGTAATGTCAGTGAGTACAAATAGTTATCGTTGTCTGTTGTTTTGCAGGCTGCACTTATCATGCAGGTTCTTCAGTTATCTGATGAACAGATAGCGATGCTTCCTCCGGATCAGCGCCAGAGTATTCTTATTCTCAAAGAGCAAATAGCACGTAGTGCTAGCAAGTGATCTGTAACTGAACTGTCACGTCTTGGTGTTCTACATACGCAAGAATGTTTTTGTCAATCCAGACATCTATTTGTCATGAAAATCATTTTCAGTTGCTTGCCAGTTGTTTAATTTCAGGTCAACACATGTACTGTAGTTTTTTAAAGTACTGTTGAGTTTGTAACAGACAAAATGAAGTTTTGTGTCTTCCCTGGCACTCTTGGAATATTTTTTTTTAAATATATAGATACCATTTTAACCATTCAGTGATAAGGTGGCCATAAGTCAACAACACTTTGTACAGTATTGGCATTAACGGAATGAGTGTGAAACATTATACTAAATCAAACAGCGTATCCGAGTGGATGGACACTTGTCACATGGAATCTATATGAAGGAACCACAAGGGCATCGAGGATAAAATTTATCAAGCAGTTGTTACCTCTAAATTCAGCTCTGCCCCAGAATACGTCAGGAAACTTCTGGTTAACCAGGCTACAGAAACACTGCCATCAGATGCTCGTTGGAATTGATAGATCAGTGCTCCTCCCACATGACAACTCGTGCTTCATCGTGCATTAGACCATTCTTCCGACACAGTCGTCCACTGCAAATTTTCTTGCAGCTGAAATCAGCTAAAGATTCTCAGCTTTTTCAAGATACACCCATTTAGAACTATGATACAATGTCTTTGTGATGATTCAAAATATGTGCTATAAAAGTGCTCAGATCCATACAACATTCATGCAAAAAATTGATCTCAGAGTTGTTACTTGCTCAGCACATACCAGTGCCAGTAAGCCTGTTATAACTGACGTATAAATTGTTGAAGCAGCGTGCAGTTTACTGATGCGTATCTAAAAGGCTTTCATGATCAGCCATATCAAAACATGTAGCAATTAGGCCCAATTCGTCTGACAACTGAATGCTTCAAGCACCAAATTAAGTCCCACCACATGGAAGTTTGTGCAGCCATTCGTCAATCTACTTTGACGCATACACAGCCCTAGATGCAAAGTGGTTCAATATGATGCAGTTCATAAATATCAGCTCTATAGTAGTGTTGTTTTAGTTTTGCCTTGAGGTTTAGTTTTAGTTATTATTAGTTTTACATGCTTGGTGTTTTAGTTATTATTAGTTTTAGTTATTATTAGTTTCACATGCTAGGGGTTTTAGTTATTATTAGTTTTAGTTATTTCGCCGAGTCTGGCAATATTTTTCCCGCATACAGCTTTTAGCACCAAAAAGGATTCACTCGCTACAATCTGTTTTAATCGATACTTAAAACAGTCCCAAACACCACTAGTTTTAGGTCTACCACCCAAATTTAGTTCAGACATCTTATAAAATTCCAAAGATCAGAAGATTACCGAACGAAGTGCTGATTATAAAACGCGTATATCCAAAAACATTGAATATCCTAAGACACTAGGTTTTCGTTATGTGTTTTCGTTTTGTTTTTCGTTATTATTAGTTTCGAGTGCCTTAGTTTTAGTTTTTATTTCGTTATCGTTTTTCCTCTAGTTTTAGTTTTAGTTAACTAAAACCTTTTGTTTTCGTTAACGAAGGTTTTCGTTTTAGTTATCGTTAACGAAAACAACACTACTTTATGGTTACATCAATTAAACCCACCATCATTGCTCCAGGTACTTCAACATGCAACGTGTCCTGAAAGCAATAGGATGTCTTTGTTCCACTTGGATTATATAATATATTCGTTTATTGGAAAGAAACAGGTAGACACACCGCTATCTGATACATAATAGTAGCCTAATAGAAAAGTTTAAAATGAGTATGGTGTTTTTAGTCATACAATGTCAGATTAGCCTATATCACCAAGAGAGCTTCTATATAGGGCTCTGGGGATAAACTGTCTATCGTCTTTCGGAGGCAATGTGTAGTTATGTGGACGGGGTCGTAGATGATATTTGATGGTAACAACAGGAGGAAATAGTCCTCGAAGAACGTGGTGGTCACATCTGATGACGGCAGCCAAGAGACGTTCGTCAGCCTGTTTGGCCATATCCTCTGCCGTAGGAGAATCATCCTTAAGGTACCCCGGCAGTGACTTGCATTGTGTGATAGAGATTTCAGCGTGTAATGGTGATGTGTGCTGCACAGGGAATGTACAGGGTCTTTCATGTAGGCTACAATTTACCAGAGTTGGCCTGGTTGTATTTGTCAGTAATTTAGGAACCTAAACCAAAAGTTGACCTAGCCATCATAACAAAATCACAGCTGAGGTTGACTGATTTGACTTTCAGTTTTAACTCCCTGCCAATTCGTGCTCTGGCAAATTTCAGTCCCATTGTAATAACCCCCAAATCCGTACTCTTGAAAGAATCAAGAACGTTCCAGTTACAGTGTCACGTTGCAAGTGTCTAGATTTGTATCAGTACTGGTCACAGTGTAACTGCAGTCAGAATGACATGCATTCCATGTCCAATACTATTTGTTAACAATGCATCAGTATTAATTAACACTTACGTAGTATAATAGAGTTTCAGATTTCTTAAAGCCACACTCAATATTACTCAGAAAACCATAGCAATGTCAGTATTTTATGTAAAAAACCACTTATTTAGCACAAATCGTATTAAAGAGTTGTGGTATATGTAAGACAGTAACGCTAGTACATGTATTTCTACTGGCAAGGCCATAGCATAAGTCATGATACAATTGATTTAAGGCAAGCTTACAGCACGAGTTTTAGAAAACAAATGAGTAAATCAATTACAGCAATACTGCAACTCTAATACCTTTAAAGTTCTTTTGTGAGGTACTTAAAGGCACTATATGAAGAGTCTTGATACATACATGATATATACACAAACATACATGATTATTTTCACACCAGTATAATGCAGGCTTGCAATAACGAGCAAATTAACATCATATCTAAATGACTAGCTGTTCATATGTTCACTAGAAGATACATTTAAAAATCCAGAGGTATCACACTGTTTGTATAATATCATATCTAAATGACAAGCTGTTCACAATGTTCACTAGAAGATACATTTAAAAATCCAGAGGTATCACACTGTTTGTATAATATCATACAAGTATCTAAATGACAAGCTGTTCACAATGTTCACTAGAAGATACATTTAAAAATCCAGAGGTATCACACTGTCCAGTACCAACAATCAATGTCTAGAAGCTCTTAATATAGTTTTATGTACGTGTAGGTAATACGCATTTATAAGGACATGCAGCCCCTTTAAAAACCTCACAAATTGAAAACAACGCTCTAATGTGAAATATATGATCTTAATGTTGCAGTTGGAGTTCATTTATGAATTAAATGATGCTTCGAAACCATCTACAGATCCAAACTGCATTGATGAAATTCTTTTAGTAACATTTCGTCTAGGCAAATTGCATTAAAAATTAACTCAGTATAAAGGTGCTGCTCGTTCTTTGCTGCTTAATCGAACTACCTGAGCCAGAATCGTTATTCACATTCAGTAAAATAAGTTTTTGGATTTAAAAGCAGCAATTCTTTAAATCAAAACCAACAGATTTACTGCCACCAGTCTGACTGGTATTGAAGACATCCAAGCGCACATTCATGCTCAGGTTTGAACGCCTGATTGAAACCCGGGTTCGACGGGTTTGAAAATCGTAACTTTCACCGTCCTTCACGGTGTGAAACTCACAAATGCAGAGTAATGGAAATATAACGATAATAGTGGTTGATAACGGGTTTACGTAATACAACTTCTAACTACTTATTTATCGGCTCATTCCATATCTTTACTGGTGACTTCGTATGAGTGTGGCTTCCCATTTCACACGACCAGTGACTAATGTTGAGTGTTTTGACACGTCGGCGTCGTAGCTTCGAATTCGTAAATAATAGCAGTAAACTGTTTTATTTGAATTTAGTGATTTCAGACACAAATCCAAACAATGTCTAAATCAGCAAATGTAAAGGGTGGTGTTTGGGATCATTTCGTTCACGATTCTGAGGGCCAGACGGCTCAATGTCAGTTATGTAACTCGCAGCAAAAATTGCCAGCGGTGCAACAAGAAATATGCATAGCCTACTATGCATAGGCTATTCATCTCGGGTCCAAGCATAAGATAAACCTGCTGAAACACAAGGACGTTGGTGACCCTTGTCGTTCTGACGAAGCCAATGACGGTAGGCCTCTTAGTACAAGCACAATCACAGGCAGCGATATGTCTCCAAAGCAGCATCTACTTTAGTAAGTTCTGGCTCTGCCAAATAGGGTTGCAGAGTAACGATGACTAAAATAATTATCTTCTGAAAACAAATGGGCAGGCACTGGAATGGCCTAAAGCTGAGATGTAGACGATTAAGCTGTCATTTGACAATTATTTTTATAGGCCTATGCAATGTTTCTTTCAGACAGAACGCTCCGGAACGGCATTCCGTGAATTTTTCAAGCTGCTAAAAATTATTTTATTTACTTACATTTTTAATAAAAAATTATTTAGTTAATTTAATTTAATTTCAGTGTTTACTGGTATTCAAGATGCTATAAAATTACAGGCTCAGGTTTAGGCCTTCAGAACCCTTGCAATGTCTTCCATAACTGTTCTGGAATTGTTCAGTTCTGGAACATTTTTTATTGAAAAACACTGCTTATATCAAAAAAATATCGCGATTATCCTAAAGTTTTCTTTTCATGCAAAATTCGTGACTGTTGGAGAACATTGGACTTGTAGAGCTACAAGTCCAACGTTCTCCAACATGCAGCTCTGCATGCGACGACGTTGTTCTTACGGAAGAAATAGTGCAGTAATTATATTTATCATATAAAATTTGTTAACCCATCCAAACCGGTTCCCGGTTTTCACGGCGATCAAACCCGAAACCGGGTTTCAAAAAGACCTCGGGTTTGCATTCCCTAACTGCCACCAGTCTCACTGGTATTGAAGAAATCCAAGCGCACATTCATGCTCCGAGTTCACAGCCTGGATGTAAGGACAGACACCCAAATCTAATCTTCCAAACACATGTGTAGACATTTGCATCTCAAGATCAACTATGTCAAGATGATGGCTAAATTTATCAAGACACACCAAACTTTGCAGTTACTAGTTAGAATGACACTCAGTGTCGAAAACTATGCATTAACAGTGCAGCAGAATTAAATAACATCAGAGGTAGTAATACATGTAGGCAACAGTCAATGTTGTTGGCTTCTGATCCATAGGATCGTAGAGGATGATCAATCTCCGATGGGTCGCTATTTAAACTTGATTTACGCTCGTATATACTCAGTAGCACGTTTCTGAAATTAAGCAAAAATGTTTCATGTAACATAAACAATAGGCCTACATGACCATATTCAAGAGACTAATTATAGAATAATTTTTAAAATATTACCATAACTATGTGTAAATGGCTTGTCTTTTCATCCCAGAGGGATGGGGAGGGAATGGGAAAGGGAGGCGAAGTGGGAGAGGAGGAAGGGAGGGAGTGCGAGGTGGAGGGAATGGAAAGAGGGGAGAGCAGGGAGTAAGAGTGGGAGGGGATGAGGATGAGTGGGGTGTGTATATATATTTATATATGTAATCATATATACATGTGATTATTAGACTGTGAGCTCATCCCTTGTGCTTTTGGCTTTCGTAAGTCCTCCTCCCTGAGTTAGGATACCTGTTCATGCCAAACTGTCATGATGATAAATCCGGTCACCCGGTTTCTGAAAACATGCTTAAATTGGAGACAAAGACAAGTTCAGATACAGAATCCAACCAGTCTTCTTCGGAAAATTAGGAAATACTTTACACCTCATTCTAATTTTGATCTACTTTTATAATGTCCTAAAGCAAATCAGTTCTCTTTATACTAGGCCTACTGTAAGTGCCTGAACTGGTTCTTGCCAAAGTGAGTATAAACATGTTTACACTGATCAACACTCCCTTGGGAATGTATTTAGTATTCAGTTTCACTGACCTGTAGTCGTTGATGATTTCTTTGAATCCATCTGCAACTGTCTCACGATGACTGAAATGAATTCGTGAGTTCACAGCAATTTCACTGACTATGTCATCAGTGAGTTTTTTCCGAGCCTCAGATTGCGTTATTGTATAGAGCTGCAAAATTGCATTAATCTTCTGAGTCAAAATAGCACACAGCAGTAAATGAATATAGTAAATAATGCTAAGTTATTGTAATCGTGGGCACAGGGCACCAGCTTTATTAAGAGGATGGTGCTCTTCCTACACATCTTACTCAATCTGCCAAACATTGCATATGCCAGACCATTTAAGTCTTTTGTAAAATGTCCATCTTCCGTTATTAAGCCTCCGAGATACTCAAACTCTGTGACTTGCTCCAGTTCTTCATCATCTAGTCTCACTCTCAGCTCTTCGTGCTGTTTTCCAATAGTCATTGTCTTGGAGTTTGCACATTTATTCGGAGTCCATATCTTTTTACTGGGTTCATGTATCCTGTCTGTCAGTTCTTGTGTCTGTTCCAGCGACTCTGCAACCAAATCAATGTCATCAGCGACATGCAGATTGCTGAGTATCTATCCATTTACTGTTTCTCCAGCCTCAACAGACTTCCATGCATAGCACATCATTGCCTCCAGAAGCAGGTTAAGTAGTGACAGGCTACATCCCTGTTACAGAAACGTGTGAGAAGACAAGTAGAAAAGAAGGACTGTGGCACAGATGCCAAACCATGCAGATAGTCAATGAAGAAGATCAAAATCATTGGTGTCAAAAGCAGCAGAAATGTCCAGAAGACGGACTAAGTAAGAGACTTGCTGATGATTACTGGCAGAGACTGGTTTAAAGTAGAGAAACAAAAGCCGAGTTACAATGGAGTGGTGTTTACTGTTTAGTGATTGGTAGGGGGTGAAGAGTAAGAAAGATATTCACTCAGCCTTGGAAGTACAGTGTGTTCCATTAGTTAGAGAATAAAGAAGGACTGGAAGTTGGATGGTAACTGGAGGTTTTCTTTATCAAATCTTTTTTCTTTTTTCTCGATCTGCGCTTTTAGAAGAGGAGTGGCAACAGAATATAATACGATGGGAGAACAACCATCAGCAGAGACAGAGAAAGACCTGTTCATTATTTTTGGTGAAAAGGACACAGGCAGCAGCACAGCCTTTCAGAAGAGAAGCAGGAATAGCATCTAGTTGCCTTGATTCTGTAACTTGCTTCTTGTCAGTATTACAAAGTCCAACACACTGAAACTCCACATAGTTAAGAAATCCTTGGCTACAGCCATAACTAGTATATCAATATGAGCATATAACCAGTGGCGTAACTAGGGGTTCGCGCGCCCGGGGGCAAGAATTTCCTAAAAAATTTCTTTCTTACTTCCGCCAAAATATCTGATGACCTTTTTTTTTCTTTCCCGTCTTTTTTCCTGAAGAAAATCGTCAGAAGCCTCATTTTGCGCCCCCCCCTCCCGCGCCCTGTGCAATACTCATGTATATTAGTTACTTTTTACTTTTTCCCACTTTTTGGTGCCTGATTTCTTTCACAAAAAATTGTCAGAAGCCTAATTTTGCGCCCCCCTCTCCTGCGCCTGGGGGCGGCCGCCCTCCTGCCCCCTCGTTACGCCACTGCATATAACCCTGTGCTTAAATCTTTGGTTCTGTCCTAAGCAAAGGATTTGTTTCCAATCGAGGATAATAGTTTATAAAGCATTGAACTCTGGCCAATCACAATAACTTATCATTGCTCAACCAGGTCATCTCATCGTCTTTTTCTGGTGACACCTAACACTAGAACTATTCTTGGTGCAGAGCTCTTTCGTTGCTAGACCTAGATATTGGATCACTCTCTCCCTGTATCTGTTTGTTCTGCTCAGTCAATTAATGTCATTTCCTTCTCGTTTCAAGACTTACCTTTTCCAATTTCCTTATAGGCCATTTGCTATGACTGCCTCTCAGTCTTAGCAGACCAATGTTCTGCATACTGACCTGATTACAACTTGGTTTTGGCACACCATCAGTTTATGCCTTGTGCATTAGACAATAGAAGTTACTAATTAATAATAATATGAAGATGCAATTAAATTTCTACACTGCCATGCCAACACTACATATACATAAAATATAATATAATGCATATCATTTTTGACCTGTTAGATTGCCATGTTACAGTGCCCTTCGGAGATTCTTAAAATGTGCTATAGGCCTATGTGTTCCAATACATACATACATACATACATAAAATTATATACAATAAAGCAGTGCCTTTGTACAGTAACTGCAATGCACTATATTAACCCTATATGGCACGCTGTTAACCCTAGGCAACATAACCATATCATGGGATATTGTACGGTGTTAATTGAGAGCAACAAACCGTTTTGGAGCTCTCGCCATCTAGCGAATGTAAATCAATTGTGTGCGTAAATCTGCAACTGCAATATTTTTAGCTGGAGTGTATCTTACAATACTACGTGGTACAAGTATGACACCCAGGGTTTTCCGTGTGCAATAAAGGGTTAAAGGGGGTTTTGATACACATATGTATAGTATATATTCACAAACATTATTGCATACCCATATGTAATTCAGTTTGAACTTTGCTGATTAAATTGTACTAAAATATATTACAACCTTAGATACAGGGAGGTAATGTATCACATTCATGTTACACTATCAGTGAATGCCCCCAGCTATGGCCAGGGAAGTTGTTGATCCAACTAGAGGCATACCTGCAGATGCTAGAAGAAAACCCTTACACACTGAGCTTGGTGTCTAACGGGCAACTTACAACATTATCAAATTCAGAGAAGAAGATGAGTATATCCTCTGCACAACGACCCATCTTCCATTCGTCAAGCAACCTGAATGCAAAGCGTTTCGCTTCATTGAGAACGGCATCCAGGTACTTAGACTGGTTTTCACTAAAACACAACCAGAGGCATCAGCACATGCAGTGGCGTCACTAGGGTTGGTGTCACCCGGTGCGGTAACTCATGGCGGCACCCCATGTACACCCTCCTTTTAAAGACCAAGCAGAATCCTTAGAACTGATTTTGTACTAATGTTACCCGTAAATCGTAATTCCTGTATATAACAGAATGTAATGGTAAAAATAGTGATATTAACAACTAGCAGAATTAAAATATTACAACTGCATATTTTGTTTATTTATTTCTTATTTTAATCATTTACCATCAGGTTAGCAGTTACATCATTAAAGCAAATTAGCAAATATTGGTGGACTGTGGAGGGCAATAAAGGTGCCTGCAGCCTCCTTATAAAATAATGTTTAAAGAATACAGAAAATTATATTATAATTTATACTAACTACAGTAGTGTCAATAATTGGCAAATTTTCCATAATAAGGACAAATAATTGGAAATTTTTGCTGATTATTTATTAAAACATTGTAGTATAGGAGTATTATCAATTAAAATCAGGTTAGCAATTAAAAATATTGATATATGGCAATATACTCATAAATGAAATAATACAAAAAACAGGAACAAATATGCAAGCATTTCAGCACTTAGTGAACATCTCGACTAGATCAGAACTTTCCTTTCCTAGCTTTCAAGACTGCGAACTTGTGAATCACTTAATCGAAATCAGTGCCTTTCGGCAACAGGCAACTCACTTCCAATTTATAATATCGCAAGTTCGGAAAGCCTTGACTGTCCCATGGTAGATCTTAAAAGTTTTTTTTTATAAGTTTAAGCTTTGAAAAGCTTATCTCACATAAAGCCAAAGACACACAGATCGTCAGAAATAATTTTAGGCTTACTGAAAGGGCTGGGGAGATTCCACGAAGCCCCATTCAGCAACGAATGTCAAAACGTCTTATATTGCCCAATCTTTGGCTTACTCCAGATTAATCTCTGCTGCTTTCAGATGCCTTCTCATCCTTGGTATTTCTAATAAAAGTGTACTCTCATACACTTCATCATAGAAAGTAGTCAATTTAGGAATGGACACCTTCAACTCTTCTTCAGAGGCAGCTATCAGATATTCACTTGAACAGTCTCAGACATGGCTGTTACTTCTTTGATGGCTTCTTCAATTGAATGCTTCACCAGGTGACTGTGCTTCTCGTTTAGAGAAAGTCCTAGTGCCTGTAGCTTTTTCACCAAGTTGAAGCATTATAGTAATTGGGTAATATTGACCGCAGTGATCATAGCGCATTAGAAGGCTCTAACAAGTAAATTAGTATAGAGTTTCAGCTTTAGGTAAATTGATACAATACATGTAAGCTGGACTTACGAAAAATGTTTTTGTTGTCTGTTACTGCTAATTTAAAAATCATAAATTTCTGCTGAAACTCTGCCAAAAATTTGTTTAGACAGTCATTTTGTCACTTTGGTGTCACCCCTACGATGGTGACACCCGGTGCGGTCCGCACCCCCCGCACCCCCATAGTGACGCCACTGAGCACATGAAACAACTTAAGGCAACAAATGGATGATAAGACAGTGAAGTCCCAAACTATAAACGAAAACAAATACTGTAATTGAATTAAAAACTTAACAGGAAATCTATCAGTGTGTCTTTCCCATTATAAGACAAAATGTTGTAATAGCCAAATGCTAACAGACTTTAGATTAGCCTATCGATTGCAATATAAAGACTCTGCAGTGGTAGTAAAGGTTGATAAGATAATGGTAAAATTCTCCATAAAAAGGATTCTCAGAAGCACTTGAAGGATCTTATGGCTCGGACACAAACATGACCACTCCAAAGACTGGACACCTGTCCAACCTTCTAACATGTGTTGGTACTCATTTCTTGACCACTAAAGCTTAAAGGGTTGAGTGGGTGCCAGGTACCACGATATCCCATACATGGTCACTCGTTCAAGAACATTTATTAACCTGCTTCAATCTTTCTAAGTTTACAGCACCAATTGCATCAAGAATTCCCAGTGGCCAACCATCTGTGCTCCCAAGAAAATCAGTCTTTCGTATGGAATGTGAAACTTAGTCTTATTTGCCGAATAAAGAGAAGCTAAGCTCTCATTTTCACCATAGAGTGCTTTTTAATGATGGACTGTTTTCAAAAACAAATTTATACATACCGTGAATAGTTGAGTTTGCGAATGTTTAGGTGAAGCTTCATTGCCCGAATGATAGCAATACCAATGAGGTATCCACCTTGGCCCTCTGGGCGGCAAATAGCAGCAATGCAAGGACACTGGGTGTCATTGTAAATATTCCGTATCAAGTCATCAAGTTGGTAAGCTTTCCAAAGAAATACGAATACATAAGTGCAAACAAAGCTCTGTTCAAGTCAATCAAACTACGTTCAAGCATATTATTTACAGTTTAAAGGCCTAACTTATTCAAGATGTAAATAGAGTCCTGTACTGTAATTATGATATTAAAAGCTCCAACTTCTAAAATTGAATGCTTTCCAGTAAAGTACTATAGAAAATTTATAATACATAAGTGGGGCGCGGTGGTGTAGGGGTATGTTCCGTGCCTTGCAGCCGGAGGGTAGCAGGTTCGAATCCACCTCAAGGGGGTATTTTGGTGCCTTGCAGCCGGAGGGTTGCGGGTTCGAATCCACCTCAAGCCACTGCTTAGGGACCCTGGGCAAGTCCTTCACTCGCAGTTGCTCATGCGCTTCGGCGTGAAACTCCGATTCAGTGTCCGCTGTAGTCGGGAGCGCCTCTGAGTAGAAATCTTGAAGGGGCGCTATATATATATCTGAAATGAATGAATGAATGAATGAATGAATAAGGCTTAAAACATTCAGATAAATGACAGTAACAGTTCTTCTAAACATTATTCTTATATACAGTGTACACTTGAAAATGCACGAACCAAATAATTCCATCATTTTCCAAGTTTCTACATATTCACATGTATTTCCATGATAATTGTTTTGGAAAATGAAAAAGTATAGCTCTTCATACCTTGTTCCACAGGTATTATGCCATCAGGATCACAGACATGTGACCTCATGCCCTTACGACCACACTTCTCCAGGTCAACTAGAGGATTTGCAATGTCAAGGACTCCTCTTGGAGGTGGAAGCGTCTGTGCGACTACCAATCCAAACCACTCCTTGTACATCACAATGTTCAGCAGCAGTAGCAACACTACCTGGCTCTGCATTGTCTTGAGACTCAACAAACTGCAATACCAAGAATAGTTATTTTATAATACAAAAGTTATTAGAGATGTTCAACTGAGGCTGGAACTAATAGTGCAGGGATCATAAGTCAACAAAACTGAAAATAACCCCATCACTGAAACTCTTGTATCTGTATTCTGCGCAGTTAGAGTAGGCTGACCAGACGTCCCGGTTTTCCCGGGACAGTCCCGGTTTTCTGCTAGCTGTCCCGGCTGCCGGGAAAGGTAGGCCAAACTCTAAATATGTCCCGGTTTTTTAAAACTGACCTGACTTTCCGATCTTATATAGCCTATGATGTATTTCATGTGCGTTTGTCAAGTGATCAAATAAAGGATATACTTACTTACTTTATCAACGCCTCCTTCATTTTACTACTGGCATCTGGTGAGGAAATTCAACTTTTAATCTCACTTTTATTTATTACCATGCATAATACCGGTAATACCTCTTCCGGTTCTAAACGTCATATTGTCGTAGAGTGACAAAAAAAGTCGATTATCAGAAGCAACTTTTGAAGCAGTTATGAGAGTGAAAGTGAAAGTGAATATGGAAGAAACATTGTGTTGAATTTTATGACAGAATATTAGCAGACAAAAACTGTTAACAAGCATACATTCAAGCGCCAAATATGAGTGACTGATTTGATAAATTTAGAATAATTAAATTTAAAAGGAAGATTTGTTATGATAGAATGTTAGCAGACAAAAAGAACTTTTAAGAAGCATACATTCAGGTGCCAAATTTGAGTAACTGATTTGAGAAATTTAGAATTTTATTTTAAATTTAAAAGCATGATTTGACTAAAACCTTTCACTTAGTCTTATAGTCTTATATCAATATAATAAGCATAAGTTATGTGCAAGTTATATATTAATATTATTATTGACAACATCACAAATTTATTTTGTGATTGAAGTGTCCCGGTTTTTAGTTTCCAATATCTGGTCAGCCTAAGTTAGAGTAATCGAGTAATCGGATATGTGACCATTCTGAATGCTTTGACCATTCTGAATGCTTTAGTAAGAAGATAGAGAACGCACCGCTCCGCTATCCCGCTGGCTTAGTTGGAGAACACGATTAGAAGTCAACCACTGTTTGCTTCGCTTTCGCTCTAAGTTTCGTAAACATTCTTCTGTTTATATAACTACAGAAGAGTTTGTAAATCAAGTTCAGATTAATTTAAAACAACGATAATGCCAAAACAGAAACTTAGCAAAGGCACGACGAATGACGTCTTCAGCATCGATTCTATTTCTGGATACAGTTACACACGCACTTGCCTTCCAGGCACCAAGGCTATCCCACCTACTGAGATACGTTTTTTGCAGGCTTCCAATTTCAGCAGCAGTCATTTAAAAATGTCAGGATCTTCTCATTATTGTATGAAGGTCTTCCTATAAAAGAAACTGGAGATCTGATATCGAGGTAGAAAATCATTTTAAAAGAGGGCGTGTCTAACACTGTGTATGTATACATCTTAAAGAGGGCGTGGGGTTTCCATAGAGTAGTGATAACATCACTGGCGTGAAGAGGAGTAGGAAGCGAAATCGCTTCCCGCAGCCAACCCAAAAAGGTTCCCTCAGCTAGCCTATTCATTCGCGAGATGGCACGTTGGTAAAATTAGATGTAGGACGTGATGGGCGTCTTGCATGACTGCCGTATAGGCCTACAGTTAAAATTCGACTCCTGTAATAACTTAAATTGTGATCATCCGTTCATACTGATTTGTAATTATCCTGCGTTGTGTCAGTTTGAAATTAAAAACGAAGATTATTATAATTATTATATGAAACTGTGTGCTAGAGTAAACATAGCCTACCTGTCAACAGAATAGAATTCAGTATGTTTGTTAGCGTATGCTAATATTGCCTCTCATTAAATCTCACACATCACACAGAAAGACACGTTACACTATACAACATAGCCAATATTAAATTCCCACAGCGTCCCACTGGGGCAGGCTTGAGGCTTCGAAAGTCTCACAAATGCAGGCTGTGCAATTTCAGCCTTCGCTGGGCAACCTTTAAATTGTGGGCTCTGGCAGGCACAACGTAGGCTACGGCACTTGTCCTAGGGCGTGGACAATACTGATGAAATGAGTGTAGTCCTCCCGACCCCGTCCACTCCACCCTCTTTTCTTTCCACTCCCCTTCCCCAACCCCGTTCCCTTTTCCCTCCCTCTCCCCTCCCCTGCACCACCCCTCCTCCACCTCCCCTTCCCTTTCCCTCCCCTTCACCCTACCCCTCGCCCTCCTTCTGCCAAGCCCCATTCCCTTTCCCTTCCCACCTTCTTCTACCTCCCCATCCCTTCCTTTCCGGGCTTTCCCCTCCCCCTCCGCATTCGCGTAAGATTTTCTTGTCGCCCTAGCGAATGGAAAAGTTTTGCGTAACATAGATGCTGCCTTCGTTACACACTTCAGGATATTTCTTTTCTTTTGTTATATTAATATTGCCTATAAAACGATAACCAGCTTTCAAAGTGCCACTAGTGACAACTCCTGGCCAGCTATAGGCCTATATCGTATCGTATCGTATCGTAGGCCTATCTAAAGATTTATATAGTGCCTCTCTCGGAGTAAATATATTCAGAGGCGCTCTCAGCACGAAAACCCCGGGAAAAATAAACGTCTTTAAAGAACGAGAGACCAAAGAGGAGAAACCAGTCATTTGTTTAGCCCTTAATGAGGGGGAGGTCATTCCAAGTAGAGGGACCAACCACAGCAAATGCCCGGCGTTGAGCCAATTAAGGCAGTCCTAGTCATATAAACTCGCCTTCGTGAGTTTCTTGTAAGGCGCTATATAAATGTCCATATATACATACAACAAAAAGATCAAGCCAATCAGCAGAGCGTAAGGAACGAGTTGGGGTCGCATATAGTCAGAAAGGTATACTTTGGGGCACTGCTCAGCTGCGCCCTGCATGGAGGGTCTTATAATGGATATGCGTAGTGATAGGGAGCCAATGCAAGTCAATCGTAAGCCAATGCATAATGGATATGCGCAGTGATAGGGAGCCAATGCAAGAAAGCAAGCATATATGTAGAGATATGCGAAAAGCGAGGGAATCGAGCTATGAGCCTAGCTGAAGCATTTAAGACCGATTGAAGGGGAAAGACGCTGTTTCAGGAGGCCCATAAGAAGTGAGTTGCAGTAGTCTAGTATGGATATGAACGCAAGGAAGGCGGTTGTAAGATACGAGACAGACTTTCCAAGCTTTACTTAGATAGCTTAGGATTCGAGGGTCATGTCCAGCGCGCCAATAATTCAGTGCGCATAGCCTACCTGTTTGCTCCTGGCTTGCATGGTCCTCACCTACACGATGTGGTGAATGCCACAACACTGGATGTTACATGTATTTGCCTTCCCAAATTGGTGGGGCTTTATTCTCTAGGCAAGACGGTCGTAAACTTGCACTTAATTAAAAGTGTATGTATTGATTGTAGTTTATAGGGTTTACTTTTAACAAAGTGAGTCTGTTTCCATTCGTGTCTTAACTTCCGCCTGCTGTCTCTGTCTCTGTCTATCTGTCTCTGTCTCTGTCTATCTGTCTCTGTCTGTCTGTCTATCTGTCTATCTGTCTATCTGTCTATCTGTCTATCTGTCTCTGTCTCTGTCTGTCTGTCTGTCTGTCTGTCTGTCTGTCTCTGTCTCTGTCTCTGTCTCTGTCTCTGTCTCTGTCTCTGTCTCTGTCTCTGTCTCTGTCTCTGTCTCTGACTCTGTCTCTGTCTCTCTCTCTGTCTCTCTCTCTCTGTCTCTCTCTGTCTCTCTGTCTCTCTGTCTCTCTCTCTCTCTCTCTCTCTCTCTCTCTCTCTCTCTCTCTCTCTCTCTCTCTCTCTCTCTCTCTCTCTCTCTCTCTCTCTCTCTCTCTCTCTCTGCAACCGCCATTGGATGGAATAAGGCCCCGACAGTATGAAGGTTAGTTGGGAAATGAGCATGAACTTCCGACGAAATGCAGGAAGGCGCACGTACGGGTCTCTTAATGGAGAGCTATATTCACAGAGCAGAACTATAGAGCGCAGACGCTCTGCGCGGGGTAATCTTCTTATTGCTGCTGTTCTTGTTTCACTTAAATGATGTCTATGCGCCTTAGTATAAGTCTCATGAGCGAGGAGAAAACAGATATAGGCCTATATATATATATATATATATATATATATATATATATATATATATATATATATATATATATATATATATATATATATATATGGCTCATAGCATCGACAGAAAGATGTTGACGTATACGCTGTCACTTTCGAAAACCTTAATTAAATGACAACGATGATTGGCTGGTATCCCGTCTGCTCAGTGGCCTACAGAGCTGAAATGCCGCCCGGGGCGATGGCCCAAAATGCCGCCCTTGGCCCCTTACCTGTAGTTTTGGATATGCTATTTTCTCTAAGAGATTGCAATCTGCATGACGATCGTCGATCTTATAACATATACATGTACGCCTACAATTTTATTCTATAAAGCCTGTCTGGATTGTCTGTCTGTCTGCACTTTTCACTGCATTTTTTAAATTATCCGTTTTAGCTATAGCCTACATTTGCAACTTAGGGCCAGTGAAATCTATATTATTAGATACGGTAATACATTTTATTGCATGAGTTGCGACTGTCGCTGACTCGCCGCTTCTGTTGCGGATGTGGAGTAAACAAACATACAAAATATCGACGCATAGCTGCAGCATCACCTAGGCCTACCCGGTAGGCTACTTTTTTGCGATTTTCTCTGCGAGTCCTGTATTCAGCCCCACTTAGTTCAGCGTCTTACTCATTTTCATTCGTAATGAATGAATTAATGAAAATTGCGTCTGTAGTCAATAGGAGTGGGCCGCGGTGAGAGGAACTGTAATTAACAATTAAAGTATCTCACAGTAAGACTGTTAAAGTTATTATCTCATTAGTTATTTACAGTTAAAAATGGCATAGTGCGAACCATACGGAACCATCGAATGGAAATGAATGAATTAAAGATAGACACCATTTTTTATTTTTAAAAAAATTGTTCTATTTAAGATGTAAAAGAAAATTTATGTCATAATTTCGCGGAAGCAGCGTACAGTAACGATTGTGTCCGTTATAAAAGGCAAGACACAGCGCTACTGCGCTGAATCCTTCAAAGATAATAATTAATAGCCATTATTCCGCTGTACAGTGTCGGTGCAGACACGGCTTACTGTGCGCAGTAGCATAGCTAGTAGTTTCAGCTTTAATAACAATAAAATTCAAATTTAAACGATGTATTTTATAATTATTTACTGGATTATTTGGACTACGGATAATAATATAACATGCTCATATTTAATAAACATTTCCATTTGATGGTTCCGTATGGTTCGCACTATATCATTTTTAACTGTAAGTACAAAGAAATTAACTGCTTCCTTTTCTACAATTCTGTTGTTTAGTGTTTAACGTAGAACTCTCAGAGTGATGCCGCCTCTAACGGAGGCTTAGGAGCGGCATCGGAAGCCAAGTCGACTTGACCAAAGTGACGGTTTCTTTCTTTCCCTCCTTCTTTTTCTACCTTTCTTGCTTTCTCTCCTACTTTTCATATTTATCCAACATTCACTCTGTTTAAATTTTTCTTCAGCCCTATTTTGCCGCCCCTGCAAAAGTGCCGCCCGGGGCGACTCGCCCCCTCTGCCCCACCCTTCGGTAGGGCACTGCGTCTTCTGCTGTGTCAGGTTTCCTGTATACAGTAGCATCAGTATCTGTAACTGCTGCGAGAATATCTCTTCAAATGTTTCGCTATGACGTCGATATCCTATTACGCATAACCATTGATATTTCAGCTAACCCTTTGGTTCGTGCGCCATCCTTTACGTGTAGCCTAACTCTCCATAATTATAATTATATGGTAGGAGTATATTCTTCTTCAATTCGTAAGAATTTTGAATTTGTATACTAAGAATCGTATTATATTCTTAAACCTGGCAAGTACTAGATACCTGACCGTTAAACTGGATTTCGACATGTATATATAGCCTATAGGCCTACTGCGAAGGTTACTGCATAGTTTGAGGGTCACAAATGCTTGAGCATATGGCGTGCATGGGCGATCTCCGGTTGCCAACCGCTGCTCTGCTCGCCAATTGCAAATGCTCATTGATACAAAGACGGGTCTTGCGTGCCAAGTGTCGGGCGAATATTAGCAGCGCTTAGTGGCGCATTAGGAGGAGACCACGCAGTAGCAGCAGCAGCAGCAGCAGCAGCAGCAGCAGCAGCAGCAGCAGCACCTCGATCGAGGTCTCTTGGCCCGTCCGTTCGGAAGAAAGGTCGCCTACGTCCAATTGCAGGAGAGGATTTGCGGAGACATTGAACGAACGCTTATAAGCCAGGATTTCCTTTCCATTCTCTACTATATCCCATCGCTTTCCATTCGGGTTCTGTGAGGCCTTTACACGCAGATATCTGTATTTGTTTATAATATTTAGCACGCAAATAATGAGGAACATATCAGACCCGGATTAAGGCATGTGCACTAAGTGCCAATGCACAGTGGCCCGCACCACATAGGGGCCACCACCACAAATGCAAGAATTTTTTTACTTGTGTTTCATAATTGATTATGAAATATTTCATTAGTGCCCAGTGCGCATAGACACAATTTGACACAAAAGTAAGAAACAGTTAAAAGGTCAGAAGTTAGTTTGTCTCGGACGTGGAGTCATGTCAAATTAGTGGAACTTTGCGTGTTTTCTTCTTCGCAAATTCGGTCACCAGGTCCTCAAAGTTGATCCCACGCAGAATGTTAGCTTCTGTGCTCATCAGAGCCTGATGGGACAACCGCGCATTTCCCATTAACGTGCGAAGTTTTTCTTTATCAGTTTCATTTTTGAGAATGAATGGAACAAATACTGACCATATCAGCACCAGATAGGCTTTCATGCGAAGCAGCCTGAAAACGGCACTGCTTGCATGATGTCACAATCCCCAAATATGTCATCATCGCAAAATGACGTAATTTTCATTTGTTCTCGAGACATTAGATTAATTTCTGTCGAAGGGCGCAGACGGAGAAGAAAACGACTCAGACGACGAAAGCCATTTGAAGAAGAAAAAGAAAACGATGAAAAAATTGACCTAAGACGACGAAGATGTTGATGAAGACGACGAACCACAGTTCCCGAACTGAGCGACAGTCAATTATTGAAGTGAAAAAGAAATCATTCGTAATGTAAGACATAAATTTTATCGTCGTCATTTCAACGACCGAAAAAATCGGTCATTAAATAGGTCTAATTAATGAAGTCCGGTAGGCCTAAGACTTGAAATTATGATAAATGTATTTTGATGGAAGTAGGCCTAAGAATTAAGTGAATATGAAAGTAAATTAGAAAAGAAGTAGGCCTATATATTACATGAGAGTAAGACAATTTTATGGCGCGCATTCCATTCTTTTACTGCAGCTGTTGTTCAAGATTTTGGTTTCCTAAATATTTACATAGTTCGCTTTAATAGTAGCCTACCATTTCAGGACCGTAATACGTAAAAGTGTCAAATCGCGTCCTAATCAGAGTACAATTTTGAAGGTTCTTATTCTGTCTGTCTCCGTCCTGTTGTATGAAACAAACAGTGAGACAGACGGACAGATCAGCAGACGACAGAAAGGGAGACAAACATTCTGCCGAAAGCCATAGAAACTTCTATAGGCCTATGCCTCCCCATCCTGGTGGGGTCTCACGCTGGCTTATGATAATGAACGCCTGGAAAAACTCCTAAAAAGAGCCAAACGCCTATAGGTTACCTAGAGCAATCCTTTCCAACAGTCTCTGAACTTGCCAATATAGCCGATGCGAAACTCCTTTTCTCCATATTACACAACTCCAATTAAGCATGTACTTCACCAGCTCCTACCTCAACTCCGACCCCTCTCCTCTCACCAATTAAGACCTAGAGCACACAACCATATTCGCCCACCCAAGGACAACTCTCAATTTATTCCCACACTGTTAAAATAATTCGTGGAAATCTCCACTAAAGTTGGTGGTCCACAAACAACACCCTAGGGTGGAAATATTGCCACCATTATACAAAGGTGGTCCAGTTCCACCTTTGACTTTAGGTGGAATATTCCATCATAACTGGGAACTTTCCATCCTATCTGAAAGGGGGAATCTACCACTCACTGATCGGTACTCTCCACCCTACGGGAAAGGTGGAGATCTCCACTAAAGTTGGTGGTCCACAAACAACACCCTAGGGTGGAAATATTTCCACCATTATACAAAGGTGGTCCAGTTCCACCATTGACTTTAGGTGGAATATTCCATCATAACTGGGAACTTTCCACTCTATCTGAAAGGTGGAATCTACCACTTGCTCTCCACCCTATCTGAAAGGTGGA